>DWDV01001360.1:0-13441 GCA_018245615.1 Mimoniades ocyalus | reverse complement strand
GGCGTCGGGCAGCGCCGGCGCCGCCGCCGCCAGCGCGTCGCGCCACAGCCGCTCGTCCGCCGACGCGCCCGCGGCTCCTGCGCGCGCGGACACTCGCTGCTGCACGCTCTTACATCGTCTCGCTTTCGTTTATCGTTTCATTTTGCGTTATATATTATTCCTATTACTCGTGATTGTTCGTGTCAAAAACGGGCGCCAACTGAATATAGTATGAATGAATTTTTTTCTTAATGTTATTTGAATATTCGAGTTAAAATGTATCGCAACATCATTTTACATACGGCAGCCATATTATATACATATCATCCCTACAAATATTTAATTATACTACTAGATTACAGTTTCCAACCACTCAAATATAAAGCATATAAAAGTGATAAATTATTCCTAAATGTTTCAACATAACATTGTGTTATTGATGTGTGCATAATTACAGGCATGCCAGTGCTTTCTTTCTTCGCCTATTTCGTTGGCACAATAAAGCGTGAAACCGGCTGCCGTATTTAATGATCGACCCGTTCTTGAATTATATTATTATGATAGTTATGTAATCCAAGTGCACTTCAACCTTTTAATTAAGAAAAAGTGTTTCGTGTGTAAATGATACATGTAGCGGTTCAATTAGTAGTAAATATGAAATATTTTCGGAAAACTACATTCAATTATGAAAAATTTATATAAATGATATCGTAGCTTTAAATTTTTAATAATGCATCTGAGAGATAATAATGAACTTAAGTTTATCCACTTAATAACATGTACATACCTATGGTGTGTTGCACTTGCGTTTAATTTTTGCAACAACAAGAAGAGTTTTTATGGATGTCAAGAAAACAATCTCACTTCGCAGGTACAGCAACCTTACGGTATACACACGGCAACAAAAATCAATAGATCAGACCATCGGTTTTTGCGTCGTTAAGTTAACGTAGACTTCAATAAGTAGATGTACAATGGAATAGCAATAGCTGACAGATGCAAAATGAGGAGCGAATAAAGAACGGCACAAACCGGAGGGCGCGGCGGGCGGCGCCAGCGCGAGCGCGGCCACGCGCAGGCGCGGGTCGCGCGCGCGCGCCAGCACGTCCAGCGCCAGGCGCGCGCGCAGGTGGAAGGCGGCCAGCGCGGCGGCGCGGCACGGCGTGCCCTCCGCCTCCACGCGCTCCACGCCGGCGCCCGCGTTCTCCCAGCCCCAGCCCCAGCCGCACAGCTGCAGCGCGCGCGCCCGCTCCGCGCTGCGGTACATGGTCACCTTGCGGCTGGGCAGGTCCGGCATCAGCGACGCCACCGCCTCCGAGCGGTAGCCGCCCTCGCCCACGGCGCGCAGCACCGTGCGCACGCCCGGGTGTTTCCACGGACTGTTCCGAATGCATCCTGTCATCGTACCCGATGCGAATCCGATACATTAATACATGTACGTGGCGGGTGCGCAAACCAACAGAACTACTCATGTGTGAAAAAATGTTGTTTAATTTTTCTTTTAACTTAATACCAACGTTTACGCAAAAATTAAATAAACGAATGAATCATAAAAATTTGGTGACCAATTTTGTGTTCATACAACTTATCAAATCTAATAAGCATGTATTTGTTACGAAATATTTGTACATTTCAAGACAATTTCAAAATATACGTACCATCTTCAACGAGTGACTTGCTCAGAGCTAAAAAGTGCCACAGTCCACTTAAGGCCTCGTCTTCTGCTAGATCAGCGTTTTGCCACAAATCTGGCTAAAACCACAATATCATAAATATATATAATCAAAGATAATAAATCAACATACATTTATTAATTATTATTTGAGTGATAAAATATCCGCTAAATAGATAAATATACATAGATATTAATATTCCAGTGGTCATTGACGTACTTTGAGGCCGTACTCGGTGGAGGCGCGCGTGCGCATGCGCTGCGACACGTCGGGCACGCGCGCCAACGCGTGCGGCGCCAGCGTGCGCAGGCCGCAGCCGCCCGCCCACGCCAGCGTGCCCGCGCCCCACGCCAGCGTCACGCGCTCGCACACCGTCGTCTCCCACATGCCGCCTGCCGACACACGGCCGCGCGTCACCACACGCTGCACCGACACGGGCCGCCCGCCCCCCGCCCCGGCCCCGCCACATACCCGAGAGGCACACGGCCAGCAGGCGCGCCTCGTGTGCGGGGTGCCAGCTGAACGTAGCTAACGGCTGCGCGCCCAGCGCCACGTCGCGCTCCAGCACTCCGCCGCCTTCCTCCAACTCGAGCTCCTCTAGCGCTGGCGTCGCTGACACCTAAACGCAACCAAAATAATAACAGTTCTCATATTTACATGTCAGAAAGGACTAATAGAATGATTTATTTTACATTTAGACTCAGAGAAATCTTTGTGCTCTTGCGACATATATTTGTCTTACGTGGGAATCGAACCCACGCCCTGGCACTACGTTACACTGGATTAAAGAAATAAAAAGTAAATAAAACATAAGTAAAAAAAACTCACGGCGCTGTCGAAGGACTGGGTAGTTTTATACTCATTCGCCTGTTGGATGTCGTATAGCCGCAGCGTGCTCGAGTCTCGCTGCAGAGACATCAGAAGGTTTCGCCTGCATATCGTACAAGAGTATTAAATGATATGAAAGGTCGGATCACTACAGGCTGCTGCAAGATATCTCAGCAGGTGTGCAGTACCTGGTCGGGCACCACTGTATCTTGCGCAGCGGGCGCGGCTGCGGCAGCGTGCGCAGCGGCGCGGCCAGGGGGCGCGCGTCCCACACGCACAGCGCGCTGTCGCCGCGCGACGCCAGCAGCCAGCCGCCCGCCTCCGCGCACGCGCCCACCCACTGCCGGCTCGTGGCCACGCCGCACGCCTTCTCGCAAGACTCTGCCAAATGGACCATTAAATATCATCCATGATTATCTACAGAAAAACTTTAAAGGATTTGCTCCTTTATCAATGGAATGTGTTATAAAATCTTTTTCAAATTTCAAATTCAAATAATATCATTTATTAAAAATTGGTTCATTGGAGCACTTTTTGTACGTCAAAATGAAACTACCACCGCTTCGGGAAATGCCTCGCTATGGAGATTAAGTGGCGAAAGAAACTCCGTAGATGTGCAGCTTTTAAAATAAGTACTTATGTTAAAATATAAATTATAATTTTCAGCCTCAGAACTTTAGCAACTCATTTGAAAATATCTATGTCTTGCATATGATCTGCAATTGATTACTAGGCTTTATAACATAATCGAAGCATAACGAATTTCTTAAATTTTGAATGCAAACATTTAATATGTCATTGCAGTCACCTCTAAGGTCATATAGCTTGATATGTTTAAGATTCATGGATGCCACTAATGTGCGGCTGGCAAAGCTGCACCATGCTACACTGTGTGCTGCCTCAGCCAGCCCCAGCTCCATCAACGGTCGTGTTGACTCTGGTGGCACAGAACCTTCTGGAAATACACAAATATGCTGTTCATTTGCATCCTCTATTTTAATGTTTCTGCCATCCTAACCTATTTCTAAAGTTTTTTACAGAAAAGAATATTTGTCCTATACACACCTATAGTCCCCCAAGAGGTAGGCAGGAGAGTGTAGTACACTCCAACAGTGCACCATTTACATTTATGTCCCACAACGAAATAGGTAGAGAGTATATTGCCATACACCGGGCACAAATCCAAACTCTGAGCCACTACTAAAAACTTAGACTAGATTAGTACTATGAACAATTGTCCACTGTGATTATTTAAATAGTAAAATTAAAATATCAAACATTACAGACATAGTAATTTTGTTGTTCACCAGTTAAAGTATCAATGTTATCCTAAATTTAATGTCTGAGAAGGATAACATTACAATACATTTACTATTTCTCAGTTAGATTAATTGAATACTCATATTGACTTACCAGTCAATTCATCACCAGATGTATGCACATCCCAAAGCTGTATGCAATAGTCACTGCGGTGCTTATCCATGCCCGTCAGCAGGAGGTTGGTTTCAGCACGATTCCATGCCACCGAATTGCATGGCCGGGAGTATTTAGGCACTATTACAAAATAATAATATAATTATAAATTGTATACTACCACACGAACTATCACAAATAATATATAACATAAAAGATTTGGTTATTTAAACGTAAACAATTACATAAATGTAACATCGAACATGTAATCCCCGAAGACAGGGGCAGCTTAACCTATAGTGCAGGGTGTGCAATGCACACGGGCGCCGCCGTCTCAGGGACGCCTACAGGCGAGTTTACAGGTACCGATAGAGTTACGCCTTGTGTTGTAAGTTCTATGGGCAGTGAAACAGAAATTCGATACATTTCGCTTCTGTTTCGCTGTCCATAAAACTTAAAACACAAGACGAAACATGAACTATCGTGGTTCGCCGCTTAGTTTCGCAACAGAGATGTGCTACAGGCATAAACACAATGAGTGTTATTCTGCGGTATTATAAAAAGAAAGGCCGTAAACAATACCATACTGTAAGCTATACCTACTTATAAAATAGCTTGTTGGAATATGAAAAAACTTTCTTGTTACGACGGCAAGGTTAATAGTTATAGCCGAGGGCCGGGGGGCAGGCCTAGTGGCCGCCAGGGTTTCATTGCACACGGGCGCTACACAAGCTAGAGCCGCCCCTGCCCGAAGAGATAGGCATAAGAATGTAGAACACTCCCACATTTCATCAGTTATGTTTACTCCCACTATTACCTCCTGTTTATCCCAATAGGTAGTGAGACTATTGCCATACACCAGGCATATATCCAGACTCCGAGCCACTACTAAAAAATCTAAGTTAGAAAAATTTAGTAGTGCCCAACCTGCAAATTTAAGCCAGAACCTCCCGATCGGCAGTCGCTCTTGCAACAGTTGCAACCAACATGATGAATGAGTTGGTTATTTAATTTATTATATTAATAAATAATTTCATTTATTTAAAACAGTTATTTTAAATAAAGGTTATGCCCATTCTACTACTAAAATTTATGTCGATTGTGGTATTTCACTCACCAAAATCCCTTCCCACCAGACCCAAGGGGTCATAAGTCTGCTTCAGACTATTGAGGGTAACTCTGCCGCTAGCATGTCCCAGAGCAAGCAACGGATCAGGCTGGTCTGCTATGGCGCTTATATCTAGACACTGCACACCACTTGCACTTTGAGATGCTATTACTGTGGCTCCTTTGGTGGACGAGATCTGAGTAACTGTGGAAACACAAAAATTATCATTACAATATATGTTTTTTGTTGAATTTCTCCAACAGCACTGGTTATTGATTACATTTTGATAGTAAATATAATTATCATTAGAATAGGAAATATACAACAAATGAGTTAACATTGTAAAAACAATTAGATAAATAGTCAAGAGTAGTAAATGTTCTGGCGAATAATTGTGCAAATGCCTAAAGATAAATAAATGAACTTTAATACGAACATGTTGTTTTCTTCTCGATATCTTTCAGTAGAGCTACCTCGTATAAGGTTATATCTGACCCCCATATTATAAACTTATCGTTATGTACAGACGACCACAGAACGTCTATTTTAGCTCCTGACATAACTTCCATCGAGGTCTAACCTGCACTTGACATAAAACATAAACTTGTAAACGACTTGGTTTTATAATTTTTGTTAAAAGAAACATTGATATCAAACCGAGTTATTGTATTGTTTAAATGATTGTCGTTGAATGGAATCCATTTGACATATTGTTACTGACAGATGACAGACATTTTTTATTTCTCGTCAAGATACCGTATTGCAATAATAAAAAATTGTTTTCTCTTACAACTATTTGTTCTCTATAAGAGATAGTCGTCAAACCAGATATTTGAACAGTTTCAGTTACCCATTAGCATCGCCCTCCACCAGGCGATGGATCGGATTAGGTGGGGACATAATATTAACCGTCCAAGGAGTCATGGTTTTCAGGCTTGGGGGAAGGATTAAGAAAAAAAAGAGAGATTTCAATTTTTTTTTTTATATTTTCACGCCAGGTTCCTTACATAACAAGCAGAAAGAAGGATCAGATTTTTAATATATATTTATCGAGATAGTATAAATTAATACATAACATATTGCTATTAAATAAAAGAAATTCGAAATTAGAACTTAACGTATATGATGAAATAAAAAACTGATCATGAACAATTAAATATCTGTGTAGTTTTTTTTATTGTTTGAGAGTGAGGAAAATTTACCAAAAATGGGAAATATGAAAATATATGGATGTTTTCTGACATTGACGTTGACAATGCAATATTATTTTTAAATTTGTAGGATGTAAGAAAATGAGATTTTGAACCACACCTAATCAACAAATAAATTGAACCAAAAAATAATAAATTGAACAAATTGTATTTTAGATTAGACATTTAAGTACAGCAGAAAAACTCCGCTTAAAATTTGATCCCAATTTTCTTTACGTTTATTACTACTTACTTTGGTAATTATGCATATTTTGAACTGTACCTAAATTAGTAATAGTAATATCACAGTAATCTTTGTTAATAATTTGAAAAGTTTAAAAAAACATTTTTGATGTAATTTCGATGGTGTCGCTCCTTTAAAAGGGTCGGAACTAAATCGTCAGTTTTGACAGATATACGACATTTGCCGTGGAGTGAATGACCAGATAGTGACGAAATAAGTGAAATCAATTTGTGCTGTAGAATTTTAACATCGTGTGAATTAGCGCCGAAGACGAATTGCCGCACCGGTAAGTTCTGAAATACGGCTGGTCCGAGTGCGGCCCGTAATTGGTGTACCGTATTTAGTCCGAGTGACGTGATTGTTTACTACAGTGGCAACGCCTCTCGTTTTCCCACAGTTTCTCGTGCATTGTCTTTCAGCTCTCACGTGTTAGTGCAATATTCACGATTCTTTTGTAGAACCGGGTGCCCTTTTCGTTTCTACTGTTAGTTGGTATATCTAATTTGTGAATCTGTTAGGGCGACGACTTCACCCGCGAGTCACATCGCCAATTAATTTTTCACCAGTTTCCTTCTCGATTTGTAGCGAATGCTTACTATTTGTAAACTGCAGTGGTCCGAGAACACATAAGACACAATCTCATTTTAGTTTTACGGCCAGTGGGAAGATTAGTTGGATTAGTCTCTGTCAGTATATTATGGGACTCACAGGGTGGTCGTGCGACTCCTGTCTCCAGGAGCCCATGTCGAACGCCTAGTTATGTTCTCAGCAATAGCATATCAGCTCTCTACCAAATTTCTAGAAGAACAAAAGGTAAGAAATGTGCTGTTTACATTTTTATTTGCAGTATTATTTTTTACACTTGCATGGATGAGTGATAAAACGGACTAAATATCATGGATCCAGAACATGATCTGTGCATGGCAATATTCAATGAGTCACGTGTATATAATAATGAAAAGTAAAATAATAAAATTATTGTTATCACTTAATTTAATAAAATACCTACTTTTAATATTAGTCAGGCTAATGTCAGTCAGTCAGGCTATGACTAATATAGGTACTTCCTCTAGCACTGAGGATGAATGGTAATAGCAGATGGTTTATAATGGACATTATTTTGCTGTATATGTATGGTCCTTCTATGACAGTTGTGAAAAAATCTATAATTTATTGGTTTCCTTGCATTCCATTACTCACATGTTGTATTAATATTTTTAAGAGGGAGGAACATAATGACTTCTTCATAAAGTAATAAATCTCAGTAAGATGTTATGAACTACAATTTAAGCTTCTGATCCATCATTATTCCATTATCAGAGGTGTTATCTGCCCTCCTGTTGCAAGTTCATGAACAATATTGTTTCAAACAAAAGCTTGTACCGCTGTCATACTTTGTGGTAGTAAACTTATTTTTTAAAATACATAATGTAATTTCTCTTGTATACAATAGGCTATGTGTAAAACTTGAATACACTTAAGTCTGTAAATTTATATAGCACCAATTATTCTGCTATTTAAAAATGTGCATTGAATTTAATAACATTCCTTTATTGTCTTCTTTAATTAACCAATTGAGTTACTAGAGATAATAGAGGATCATATAAATTATAGAAAACTATTTTTGTACATTTCATTCACATTGTAATGAATAAATAATGATACCTATCAAGTTAGTTTTAAATGTTTTATTCATAGTGACATACTTATTTAAAAACTAAAATGGAATGACAGGTGATGAAAATTTAGAGACGACATAGGTGCTTTTTCCATTATTAGAATTTTAACTAAAATTTACAGTAATTGGCATTGGTGCTTAACTTAATCTCAAGCTATCAAAAACAGCTCCCTGTATTTCAGCTAAATATGAACATTTCCAAATTTGGCTATCTAAATACATAACAACATTATATTCACCATTTTTTAATATATGCTTTAGACATGCACATGAAATTGCAGATGTAGAAAGGCAGTCTGAATAAGATGTAGAGTAGCTTTGCACTCCATTATTCAGTTTGTTCACACAACAGTGCATTGTCTTTTCAGTTTCTATTTCTCACTGGCTTGTGTGGAAAATCATTTCTCTTTTATTGGTTGGTCCACCAGCACACGGTTGGCGACAAACGAATTTTATTTACAAGAAGTCCAGCTTAAATTAAAAGCAATAATACTTTTCTAATCTGTTTGATATAAAAATGATATCATTGTCATTCACCTGTACCAAGGTATTCGGTATATACAAATTATAATGGTGTCAATTAACATGGCACATTTATTTGATAAATTAGTGTTTTGAAATAGAATTCGGTATTTATGTGTCACCTACGCGGTAAGGCGCCGTCTGTCTAGGCACAGCTAAATACACCGGCTTGCACTGTGCTCTGCGATCCAAAATCCGCATGGCCAGCGTTGGGATTTTGGCCATAACCCCAAGAAGAGGCGTATGACCAATGAACTTCAATAGACTGATGATGATGATATTCTTAAAACAATTAAATAACGGTGTCGACTGAAAATTACTAATGTTGAATGAAGTTAGTTTGACGTTATTGAAGCTAATTTTTTTGTTGTTGTTAAATTACCTTATAGTTGAACTATGTGAGCCTTTTACTTGTTGTTATTCTTTGTGTTCGCGCCCAGTGAGACGCGTGTTCAGCGCCACCCAGGGTGTGCTTGCCAGCAAATGCCACGTACGTAATGAATGTTTCGCAGTACAATAGCACAAGTTCGTCGTCGGTAGCCGTTCAATCATTGTTTTTGTCATCGTTCGTCAGGTGGCGCGCGAGGCTGGCGAGGCACCGACACGCGATCAGATAATTACGCATCTTCAAATGAATTAGTTGTAATAATTCTTGCGATTGGTTTCTTTATCAACCAGATGTCTGTCACGAATATGTTAATAGATGCTTTTGATTATTATTATTAGATTATTCTCTCTCACAATGACATGTTTAACAAATGAATAATAAAATATCGGAGCTAGTGAAGGGATCAGAGATGCAGATTACTTGGCTTCCGTTAACGCAATATTATTTTAATCACATTTAGATATTTTTCTATTATTGTTTCGTATCAGTAAGGTCTCAATTACTAGTCTCCCGAAATTCAAATCGTGTCGCAAAGCAAACGATAACTGTAATTTTTTAAAATTATAGATTAGTGACTGATTGCATTTACTAAACATTTCTTTACATTTTATCGTATTTTGTAGGTACCTCATTAACATTTAATTTTCTGTATCAGTTCAAGGGTCGTGGGCAGGTAAATAGCATTTCCATAAGGCATTTCCATACTGTTGTTTCTGAGGAAAACGGATGTTTTATTATAATGACCAAAACTTGGGAAATCTATACGGATTGCATTTTAGGATAATCGACTGCAGTTGTTAGAGGACACAATATTGCAGAATTAAATATTATTCTATTGTGCATAGATATATCTTGGTGGTGTTACATTTATCAGATATAAGTATTTGTTGGCTTTACCGGAGATAAAGTTGTATGTATTTAGTATCCACTGAAAATTTTTAAATTTTTACAGCGATTTTTGTGATGTGGTTAGAATACCCCTTCAGCGTAATACATGCATGATATAACTTAGCCTCAGCAGTAGATGTGAGTGATTACAGGTAAGCCGAATATATAACACAATTGAAAGATGCATAGAAATTTTTAAACATTTTATAACATCGAAATCGTGCTTGTTGTTAAGTAAATACATCGCACACATACACAAGCACAGACAACCGGTACCTACATTAGCTAGATATTGACATTTGTTGAGTATCCAGTTAAGTCTGGTTAGTGAAGGCCATTGAAGGACTATGTTAGGTAAACGAATGATCCTGCCGCTCGGGTTACAGCCAGAGTTGTCCAAAAGCGGCGTTATGCATTATCTCTCTTCGAATTATTCCAAATTATGTGAGTTCTGTCCAAGGCTTTGTTATTTGTAATACCTGTCGTGTTACGGTTATTTTTAGTTGTTGGAAAGAAGTAACGTTTGTGATATATTGCAAGCGAAACAATACTCGCACATACATCAACCAACAATTAATCCATATAAATTATCATTTCACAAATTCATGTACGTATGTATCGTAACGTACAATGAAAACATTTGAATTTGGTTGAAAAATTAGCCCATAAATTAAACAAAACTTTTGCATTAGGACAGTTGCCAACTTGTACTCACAAATTCACCCCAAGTTTTAAGTTTGGAACATTTGGGTTGACGTCGACCAGACTGAAACATGCGTGTGCCGAGGCCAAATGTCAAAGGGTTTATATCGTGTTTATTATCCATTCCATTATGGTAAAAGCTTAGCTCGTCGTTATGTACACATTATACAAAATAAAAATAACTTTAAACTTAACAAATCATATCGTACAGTGATACCATTTTTACGTTCACTGCTTCAGCGAAACTGACACCTTTTTTGAACGTATTCAATTTTATATGATGTTGTACCGAAAGTAAAAAAAAAACACGTTACTGTTGCATTAAAGTTATCATCGGTTTTGCTATATTTGTATGGGGGGGGGGGGTATTTCCAGCGCTAGCAGGAGAAGCGTAAATTGTACTTATTTTTTTCCGTCTCTAGAGACAGTAAAAGCGTTGAGTCCCCATGCTTATAGTGCAAGTAGCACATAGTAAAAACCAAATTTTTATACGTTTGGAGGCGTTTTAGCCTTCTTTGTCGAATAACATGTGCTGGTTGGGGATCGCAGAGCAAAGTTTCTCCCGTCGCCTCCGCTGCTGTCCGTAGATGAGTAAGGCATTTAGCTATGGGGCAGGCTGCGCTATACCGCGATCATATGCAACAGGTGATCACGGTCAGGTGAGGTGACCGTGGGCTCGAAAGAGAGAACCTCAGGACCCCTTACACTCACAATGTCTACTTATATACCTGTAAATGAAATCAATGTTGATCGAGTGCGAGTGGTGCACGTAAGAGTTGGGGCTCTATAGATTTCGGATCCAAAGAATGTTATGACGTTTCCGCATACGTACGTAGCAGAACAATGCAATGTAATCGGTGTGTACCCGCTGTGAATCATCACGGTGTCCAAGAATAGTTTAATGGTGAACAACAAATAACAATAGATGCACTCGTAAATACAATTTAAATGCTTTCCCATTGTATTTTCATCGGATGACTCACGTTTTGCCAGTCGAATGCCACATTCGTGTGAAGGTTCCTGATAACGTTCTAGTTTAGCTGTTAAAGTGAAAACTATTAATTTGCATAAATTTAAATGTATGTTATTACTGGTCTCAATGTTTACCCTTATCAGTATTTCTTTCACTGTTTACGTTTTAATGTCTAAATTATGAATTTGAAAAGAATTGTTTTTCCTGCTATATTTCTATCTTTATTATTATTCCCTATTCAAACCATTAATATGCAAATGCGTTATTCGACTGAGGCATACGACACGCTTAGATAAAGAAAAAAATATTACTGACAGAAATACCGTAACGAAATATTATACGGATTTTCATGGATGCTTCATTTGTTACAATCACTTTCGCCTCATTCGAAGGCGACTCTAAAATTGTGCAACAACGTTATAAATTCATAATTAATACTCAATTAATGAATGCCGTGGTGTCGTGGAGCGGGCGACGCGACGGCGCAGATTTGGAAAGCAAAGCTAATGCAGCGTCATTGGGTGTTAAATAACTGATCGAAAGTCGATATTTATGCGAAATACAAATTAATTGCACGGCCAACAAGATCATTACTGAAATTTGTGATGGTTTTGGTTTCTTTAGGTCGAAGATTTAACAAATAGCATCAGGTTCGGTGAATGGGTAGGTGACGTGTGTATATGTATAAATCAATGTAAATATATCTTGTACGCAAATGGAAATTAGGAGTGTGTGTACTGCAGTTTTATAGGTAGCGCGCTCGTGACACACCTCCGCTGGCAACGGGTTACCTACTTGTTATTCAGGGCACGCGTCTCTTTAATCCCTCGGGGGCAGTGCGCGTCTTTGGATAATTAACGAGTGGTGTGACGACAGCGTCGCGCATAGCTGGACGCTTCTTAAGTTTGCGATGAGGATATTTTTTTTTGTCTTTTTGACTTGTTTCATTTAGTTATTTTTGTTCTTGTTTAGATCGCCGACCGGTTAACTTAATTTGCCTTTGTAGCTGATATTTTATTTCGACTAAATCATATATGTGTTATATGTACAATCGTCAAATGAGTTCACAACCGAAGTGACGCTGAGTGTTTACAACGACGCTAAATCTACAACAAGGAATGACTGCTGAAGTGCAATATTGTTAGTTTTGGTAACTAAAGCTGTGATTCGGTCTGACGTTCCGTATGCAGTAGGCGACCCGCAGTTACGCAAGGGGTTGATACGCGGCGATCGTGCCCTCTCTTTGAGCACATGTATGGCTGCTGATGGAACCGCAAGCCTGCAGGTTGAGGTTGGGAAGCCAGGAGACGGGTTGAACGGTCACAATTAGCAAGCCCATTTAATATTTCCGCATATTTTACTATCTCAGGCTTACATCTCCTGTATAACGCCACGCCTCTACATGGTACGGTACGAAATGTGTGGTAAATGACAAGTGGAGGAGTCCAAAAAGAAAACAATCATTTTTTTATGATTAATTTATTAAACAATAATATTGAGAGCATTGAAACAATGGTCTTTAAGTCCCGTTGTAGTGCGGCCAAAGGATTGTTAGCAAGCAACATGGCAAACAATTTTTAAGAATTGTGAATGATATTACGTATGTACGTAATCATTGGTTGTAAATCGAGTCATGACTCCGCGATGTACATTGGGTGGTCTTAGTAACCGGTTAGCAACTAAGAATTATCACATGTAAACATTTTCTTGATTAGAGTTATTCCTTTACACGTGTGTTAAGTCAATTTAATAGTTTGATAGAAAACCTTTGTCGTGAGGGTCACCCTCTATTTCATAGTGGTATGGATAACATAACTGGTGTAACGTGGGAGTGTACTACAAAACTCTGTATACC
>DWDV01001359.1:0-13445 GCA_018245615.1 Mimoniades ocyalus | reverse complement strand
ATGGCCCCGGGCACTTTTTTCTTTATAGTAAGAATGTTTTCTTTTTATGTCGTTTAGCACATATTACGTTTGATGGGAATACACAATTTCTTACACTGGCAACACCTATCCATACGCCAAACGTTAACCATTTGACTTCAATTACTATTTTAAAAGTTAGTTTGGACGAGTCGGTAAAAATGTATTAAAAAGTGTAGCATTCAAGGATAGATTTCGATGCGAAAAGTTAGTTATAGATAAATTTGCAAGTGTATTTCTATGTGATTATATCAAATAGTATATTCATGATATTTTAAAATGTTGTTTGAGCTATATAAAACAGATGTATCGGCTTTTTTATTGGTGCCAATAACTCAATTCTTATTTGTTTGACGATATAATGATTGGCACTTATGCCAATCATTGTAATTTCTTTATTTTTGGTTTAAAGTGATAAAATGTAAAACTAAAACTATTTAGATTGAATTTGAACTTTATGTATTACTTATATAATTATGTTATTTACCTTCTAAAACTAAATCTTGGTACTGCTAATTATTATACTTTTAGGTAGTACCAATGTCAATAACTAAATCCTGGCACTCCCAATTATTGTATTTTTAGGTAGTGCCAATATTTATACCCTATTTTTCTCACTATTGGAATGATAAAGACGGTTGCCATGATGTACCTCCAGCTCCTCAATAAATTAGTTCATAGTGTAATATGATAACATAAACGCTTATTTTAAAAGATGCACAAGCACACCTACGGAATTTCTTTCGCCGCTTCTTGTTTATAGCGAAGCATTTTATAAAGTAGATTTTGATGTACAAAAAGGAATCACGTAACATCAAATGTAACATCACGCCTGTAATCCCTGAAGAGGTAGGTAGAGGAGTGTATTACACGCCTAAGTTTCACTAGTTACGTTTACGTCCCACTATGGAATAGATGGTGACCCTATTACCGGGCACAAATTCAAACTTCGAGGCACTACTATCTAAATATAAATTAATCTAAATAAAATAAAATAAACCAATAATATCTAAATTAGAAAAATTCTATAGGTAGTGCCCGACCCGAGAATTGAACCCAGGACCTCCTGTTCGTCAGTCGCACTTGCAACCAGTACGACCAACGAGGCAGTCAGTTTACCCTATATAAATAAAGGAATTAAAACCATGTTTTAATACGGTCGGTAAGTCTGTGGATGTGTATTCATGCTCGTGTCTGAGCGGTTAAAATAAAACAGATATGAAAGCGTTTCTGAATGCAATTAGAGAAATAAATCGCGTGATCTCGGTCTTTATCTTTTATTTCAGTAACTTAGAGTAATAACTACCGACTAGGAATATAATAGACAGCACCATTCCATAAGAATGGACGGTTCTTTGTTGAAAACTTCTTTTGATAACTGCGAATGTCTGGCAGTGTTTAATGGATTTAGTAATGATATTACTTCCAAGTTCAAAGAAAAACTAGGAATATCGAATACCGTGAAAACTCGATGTCTGCTTACCAATAGATAAAGTTATTTTGTTGCAATAACTTTATAAAGTAACACTGATATGTTGTTAGCAAACTCCACAGAGCAGGTTCCGGTAACTACGTCAAAACTTATTCAATACATTGTTTGAAACCTAATAAAATATTTTCAACCTTCCTTCCTTCCGGAGCCCTGAAATTGAATTTTTATGAAACACGCTGGTGTAACTCCATCTTCAAGTTTACCTGCACCCGATAGAAATCTATCTTTTAAGGAGATTCAAAACTCATTGCAATATTAACATATTAATCTTTGCCTTCATATATTACGCTGTTGTCGAACTGCCTCGTTGGTCCTGTTGGTTGCAAGGGCGACTTCCGAACGGGAGGTCCTGGGTTCGATTCCCGGGTCGGGCACTACTAAATTTTCTAGTAGTGGCTCGAAGTCTTGATATGTGCCCGGTATATGGCAATAGGCTCACCACCTATTCCATCGTGGGACTTAAAAGTACGAGTAACTGGTGAAACGTGGGAGTGCTCTACATCCCTCTGCCTACCTCTTCGTGAATTACAGGCGTGATGTTACTTCACTGTTATTATTATATACCGTTGTTATTATGTACTATTATTATTATATACTGTTAATTTTATGTAATGTTATTATTATGTACTGTTATTATTGTGTACTGTTATTATTATATACTGTCAATATTATTTACTATTATCGTTATTATTTTATTAATTATTTCACTAATCACACTACAAAAAATGGTAAATATGACATATTTGTTTACTATCACGGGTTAAGGGTGCATTATGTCGAGTTACAAAAAAAGTATGTCTTGATATTAAACTAATAGAAATAGAAATAAATTAAAAAAGTATTAAATGGCAAACCAAACAATTAAATAAGCATGCTACGGGTGTTTAATATTCCAAACAACTGTACAAACTGTTTGAATGGGAAAAGAAAATTGTGTTTATTACTATTTTCCTCATATTTTTTACGTTTTTTCTCTCCATAAAAACCTTCCTCAGTCTTCATCAAACACAACAAAAAAGAAATCAGTCAAATCGGTTCAGCCGTTCTCAAGTTTTGCGCTTAGCAACACATTTAGCGATTCATTTTTATTTATATAGATAGATAGATATATTGTATTCCTTGGGGATTAACATTAAACTGAGCTCTCATCCCGAATTAATAAATTCAACGTACGTGTCAAGCCCGTCGTCATCCCGTAGCGGTTGTTCCAGGCGGGTGGCGGTCACGGTGGCTGCCCGGGGCTTCACCTCAGCGGTCACCGCCCAGCGGGAGTTAGCCGCGGACACGCTCATCAATCTCAATCCTGACTTCACCTTTATCCTAAAACAGACGTCACGCAACATATATTATCTTTGTTTCGCATCATAATTTTGTGATCTACGTCTTACGTTTAATTGTAATTGTACTGTGATATGGAGTATTTAGAACAGGGGTGTCAAACTCAAAAGCTAACTTGGGCTAAAAAGACAATGCTTAACTTTAGGTGGGCCACAAACAAATCAATGTTCACAGAAACAAATATTTTGTCTAATAAATTGTAATAAAGATATATAAAGTTAAATGAATTGTTTGCGTCCTGATACTTGACATATCTTCTCTGATACCTACTGTCATTCCTATTTCGGAAGAAATTTTATTGGCCGAGACTACTTTCAAAATTAACCCAACGTGAGCGTTATTAATAGAGTTTCGGACAGGAGATTTATTTCCATTCATAATAGAAAATAATTGCTTGCACTGATAGGTACCTACCTACTTTTAAACATGGAAATAATATCGCGCCTGCTACTTACTTGCCTTTGTGCGGGAAATAATTACAGCAAATAAAAGTGAATATTATTGCGGCGGCAAGTATATTACTTTATATGCTGGTTTAATTTCTAATTCACATTTCTATTTTATTTTTACTTTGCATTCGATATATTGCCTGGGCCGCAAAAATGTTTATCTCGGGCCCGAGATTTACATATTCTAGAAACTTTTTTTGGAATCATTGTACATATGTATATGTAATTCTGTAGTTGATTGTTAATTTTAATAACATGCTGTTATATAATGCACGAAGAAACCGTTTCTACAAAATCTCCTTACATTTTGAATATTTATCGGCCTCGTGCATGTTATAAAATCCTTGCCTTAGAAGCTTTACAGACGGTTATAAATTTCCATTTGAGCGCATACGACGTTCTCGAGCGACTCACGACTCATAACTCACGTGGATGTTCAGATACACAGATGAAGTTTCAGAGCAGGTGCTTCTGTCTACTCGAAGATTATACGTACGTTCCCTATTACAGCAGCAAATTCCTTACAGTGCTCTTAATAATCTACAGACATTCCACTTACGAACGTAATTTCAAAATTGCGTTGTAATATAAAATCGTTAAACTTACGAGTAAATTTGTCGCCTAACATTTATTTAAATTATTGTCTGCACATTTGAAAAATTCAATTACATTTCAAGGAAAACTGTATTTTTGTATTTTAGACCACACCTTTTTGGATTTACTAACACATATTATAATTCATAAGAGCGATGAACATTAAAAAATCAGACATTTTAAAACGTTCAAAAAATGAAGTACATGTTAAGAGAAACAAAGTTTTTTAGATTTTAGCAAAAATTAAACAGGCCAAGAAAGTTTTAAATGACCACTCGTAGCGTTGACATCGGACGCTCGAGACTCAACTGTAGTTTGAAGCTTGACATAAATGTGGAACACAATCTCAACACAGCATTTACAGTCCACTGTTTGTTAAAAGTTACGAAGTGGCTTTCAAACGTTAACAACTCGTTATATTTAAATAGCCGCAGATTCTCTTTTATCTAGCTGTGTGCAAGGAAATTTGGAACAATTATTATTTGCAAATTGTCTGACTAATTGTGATACAGAACGCAAGCAATTAATTAAATAAACACTAGCAGATATACTACCCGTCACTGAGTAAACTTGACAGGAAGCTATCAAACAATCCTCAAACTTAGGCTGTGTACACACACGCCGTAACGATAAAGGAACCCACGTCGACGTCAACACTGAGTGCTCGTCCGGTGACAGCAATTTGCCTAACACGTGCTTGAAAGCTATGTCACATCTCAAGACTCAAGCACCACTAGAACGCCATCGCATCACGGACTACGATTACTCAATAGCACAGCCCAACAACACATTAACGTCACGACTGATGTTGACATAAATACGCGCAGTTTAACAAGGAGTTTTCGAAAATTGTTATATGTATAATCTAAGATGTATCTTTGCTTCTCGCATTTAATAATTGTGTAATAATAATAGATTTATAATTATTGTCATGTAACGCGAAAGAACAGACTTTCCCGTGATAGGACTACGGATTAATTTCGGGAATTATGTACGGTTTGGTCTTACTTATAGAAGAATTACCAATTCTTATTTTCATATACATGTCCATGTACTTGTACGTGTTAAATAATTTTCAATTTTAAATAAAAATACGAACCTGATAACGACATGACCGACTGGATGATTATTATCACGACGAATAACAAAAGGCAGGTGTAATCTGGAGTGTGGGTAAAGTGGTGCACGAGGAAGTAGAAGAGCTGTATCCCCCGCTCTCGACTCTCTGTAGCCGGCTCGAGCGCCCGCCAACGTCACAGTACCCAGTGGCCAAGCGGGTTGAACAGATACACGCCCACAAGCTCCCTCTCCTGTTTCCCCACTGCTCGCTTCTGCTGCACTATACGCCAGTTTTATAGTACGAGGTGGTCGTTTGCCTTTTCCATCTGCTGGCCACCACGCAGCCGGAACAGTCAACTCAGCCAAACAGGCCCCTTCTTCACCCTCCGGGCCACAAGTAGCAGTTAACGTCTTAGAACCGAGACTAGCATGAAGTGTTATGCAGACACGTCTCGGGCGCGTAGCTGCGCGCCGGGTACCTCCTTCGCCACCCGTATGGAAAAGTACACGCAACACCGGCGCGTCTCGGGGGAGTTCTCGGAAGACCAGATGAGCGGACACATCCAATCTGTGCGCAGTTGCGTCTTGAAGTTCAAGTAGGGTCGCATTCCTTCGAGGTGGCTCCAAAGGATCAGGTACTGCGTACCGAGCGGGTACTGTTTGCTTAGTGGAAAATGGTCCGTACGTTGCACGGACAGAAGCTGGGGCGGAACCCTGCAACACCGTGAACCGATCCAAAGAGAGCAGCGCACCGGGGAGAGCAGTACCCATGGGTTCCGGCGGAGGGCCGGCGCCGTTCCATCTCGCTGTGTGTTTTAGAAAAAACCCACTGTCCTTGTTCTCGAAGTGGACTTCCACGGCGCATATTGTGCCTGAAACAAAAAAAGAAAGCTGATTTAATCAAAGCAATACTAAAAAGCTGTCATCTCCCCTGAGAGCAGAAAACAGAAGTAAAGTGTGAATTTTTAAATTGTCACTTGTAGAAAGATAAAAGAACGTCGAATCGGAATAGGTACTGGCACGGATCCAACTGTATTCGTGCCCACCGGCGAAATGTCAGCTCGCCTCTTGATATTTACAAACATTGAAATATTTTAAACATAATATTTAACTATTAACATGAACTATTTTTAATTAGAAAACAACCCGACAACCCGTAAGTGAATGAAAAAGAACAGAATCAAAAACTTTTCCTTTGATAAAAGATTCATCAGAAAGTGTTAATCACTCATTGGAGAACCTGATGAAATCCTCTGGTATCAGAGGCAGATTGCTGGATTTCGCTTTGTCTAGAATCCAACATGGTATATCCTGACTATTAGTAGAATAGGTAAAAAATGGATTTATTAACATTATTACAGTAGGTATATATGTATATTCATAGGATAGTTGCCCATCAAAGGAAACCACCTAGATACCATACACCCTTGGGCCATATACATGATCATATGTATCATAATGATACATAGATGTATAATTGCTATTTAAATATTGAATGTTTTTTTACATACGGAAAGAATTTTACGTGGTGTCTATTCACAAATAATCTAGTATTTTGGTGTATGGAGCAATGTTGGTGATCTCCTTACAAATTTAAATGTAAACATTGAAACAGAATGGACTGGTAGGGCATTGAATTTCAACTATAAAGCCAATTTCTAAAATAAAATAAAATGAATAAAATATTGTCAAAGGAATAATTCAGTGTATGTTATCTTTTTTACCATTTTGTAAGTTGGTATTATCATATCTTTAAATGTCGCCGCGAGATTAAATGATTCCATTCACAGAGGACATTAAGTTAATATTGAATTTGCTTTTTATTTCATTTTAAATTCAAATCTACATTATATCTCAAGAATATTTCACAGTACGTCTGTAAGACTTCATACAAAAAGTCCTTCTTTTTATTATTATTTCAGACGACTTTATATATGTTTGCAAAGCCTTATATTATATAAGCCACCCGAAAAGTTGCAATATCGTTGTTTTTTTACTAACGAAACTGTATTCCATAGAATTATTAGCCTATTAATATTCGTTTAGTCTTCTTTGTGCAATATTTAGTTTACATGTGAGTACATTTATATTTATTGTGTATATATTAATTGGTATATTATACAGTGCTATACAATACTGCTAATTTCCTGGTTCAAGGCAGCTAAGCAAGCGTTAACGGGTTAAAGCCGTGGCTTCTTTACAACAAAACTATCCTACAAGTTACTAAAGTTAAGGAGACAGCTGAAAGAATAAGCAAGCTGAAGCTGCTTTGAGCTGGCTAGAGCTGGCTAAGAATCGACAGACGCCGATGGTCTAAACAAGTTTTGAAGTTTTCATCCTTTTTCATGAATTTCCACATGTCAATAGCTATTCCGAAAGTCAATAGGATCTCGAGTAAGTCCGAGTAAAGTCCAGATATGCCAAGATAAAACATAATTATGTCAGTTCAACCGGACATGATTAACGCATAAATAAAACTAATGTGCAAACAAAATACATAAGGATTAAGAATTAGATAATTAAAGCATACAGTTTGTAAATGCACTCAATAATCATAATATTCATGATTAGTTTGTTAGATTTAAAGTTAAACAAGGTAGTAAAATAATGAGATAAACCTAAAATTACGACTTATTAAAGTAAAGGCATTTTATTTAAATAAGCGCCGAGCGTAGAAATTGGAAATGAAGAATATTACCAAAGCAACTTGACCCAGTACAAGTAATACAACCTAATTTTTGAGTAAACTACACTCCAGTTAACACGACATAACAAGCAGTAGCAAAAGGCTATTACAATAAGACAGGTAAGTTTAAGAAAAAAACTGAATTGAGTTTATGCTCAATATTAAACGTAAAAGAGAGAAAGAAATAAACTTGCCAAGAAGGTAAGAATACAAATTCGGTTTAGTAAAATTTTTGTAATATCATTTAGAATTCTGTATGCGAGTTTGTGAGGACGTCACCAGAACAGGACTGTAACCTTTTTTCAAACTCAACTTTTAGGAGAGAATCATTACCATATCGTTTAGGCTTATCGTTTATAGGAGGCAACTTTAATATAATATACGAATCCAAAGTTTCCACGAACTGAAATAAAATAATAATGTGTTCAAGCAGAAAGCATGTATTTTCATTGCCTTGTGCCATCCGCGAAGACTTTAGAAGATTCTTAAAGGGAATTTTCCGTGCACGGAACAAAGATATAGGTTCATTTGCAAGGAAATGACATTGCCGGTTACGTACGTGGCATAATGTTAAAAGAAATGGCAGCCTGTAAATATGTCGCTTTTAGAAAAGTTGGAAATGAATAAAGACACGATTAGAGAGATACGGTTTTTTTATTACGTATTGATATCGTTCTAGACGTCAGTAATAAAACGCAACTCGGAAAGTCCTCAACTAGTACATTTATTACTCAAACTATCAACAAATAAATAAGTCAGCTCCACACCACAAGGTCTTACACGCTATACGTATGTGTACGATAAAATATCTATTTTCCATTTCGAATTTAAATGAATAGAACCATGGTGAACAGAACCATGGTGAACAGAAACATGGTGAACAGAACCATGGTGAACAGAACCATGGTGAACAGAACCATGGTGAACAGAACCATGGTGAAAAATTTATTAGACAATAATAATTAGTCAATAATCATAATAAGCCGAAAGTTTAAACAATTAATTATTAAATCCTTATATCTCGTTAGTTAAATCACTAAAATATGCAAACTATGTTGATTCTGCATTATTGGTTTGATTAATTATAACGACGTGATCAAAACTAACTCATTTCATATTATATAATACACTAGCTGACCCAGCGATTTTCGTATCGCCTAACAACTTCCGCAAAAAATTAACACGCACCTTGTTTATATTGTATTTATGTAGGACACATGCACTAATTAGAGCATGAAAAAAATATTTGAAATTGAAACACAGCGCCATCTATTGAATACTTTCTCAACCAAAAAAAAATGTTTGAGATCAATTGTGTATTTCTCACCGCCATCTATTGAAAATTTATCGACCTTAAAAATAAATTCAACCCTTCATTTATAAAAAACCTTAATTCGTAGTCAAAAAATAAACGTAAACGTAACATCAAGTCTGTAATCTCCAAAGAGGTAGGCAGAGAAATGTATTACACTCCCACGATTCATCAGTTACGTTTTTCGTCCCACCATAGAATAGGTGGTGAGCCTATTGCAGATTTCGAGACAGGTAGTAAAAAAAATAACGTCTACTAATCTAGTTAAAAACTATCCTATCTTTTAAATTGGATCAAATAATACATATGTATTATAGATATAGATATCTACAGAATTTCATTGAAATTGGTTCAATGGTTTCGGAAATTAGCGTGGACGAACATCGTGACACGAGATTTCTATATATATAAAGATAGCGTACACTTAAAACGCTAAAAATTAATATATAATGTTCTGAACTAGGGCTTAAAAATTCAATGGTAACAAAAAAAGAAAAACATGGCGATTCTGACGTCAATCAGTCCAGGGTCAGTAACTTTGACAAATGAACAAATATTTATCCATTAACGGATTCCAACACATCAACACTGCGCACCGTATATTGAAAGACAATCTAGCAATACATACACAGTATATAATATCATTTCTAATATCTAGAGTCATACGTTGTATATGTATTGTACATGAATAATGATATTATTTTGCTTTAAGAATGAAACAGACATTATATACCTATTTGGAAAAATTAAGCTATATTTTATTGCTTGGATAGCACAGGCCCGATTTGGTTACACATGTATGTATACAATTTTAATATCTTAATCCAGGGAAATTATTAGAATGGCTGCTCAATTGGTACTTTACTGAGCTAACATATTATTAAAATGTTGGTACCAGAAAGCTTTCTAAGCGCCCTGTTTTACGTTTTGTATGTCCAACAAAATGCGACCATAAATCCCATAATGTAATTCCGTTTTGATGATCGTGTAACATTTAAAGATCTGAGGTAATACATTTGCGACCTTATACGTTTCGAGATCGTTATTGTTATTAGACAGATGTACGAATATTTATCAATAAATTCATTCCAATACATCAACACACACCATCTTACATTGAATGACAATTTAGATATATCCTACGTAGATAAAATACACACACTTACTAACATGGCTTAGACAATAATGTGAGTTTACTAGCCTCCTCTACAGATTAGTTTTGATAATGGCTTGACATATCGAATAACGACCACGCCCGTCTGCGTCCAACGTCCTACGTCCCTTAGATTACTCGGCCGTAACGAGCCCTCGTCGCCCTCCGCACCCACAATGCGATCACGAAACTCGACAATCGATATCACTGTGCCAACATAAACATACCTTTTCTTAACAATTTTGTTATCTTTGAACAGGTTAAATTTAACCAAGTTATATCTGTTATTCTTAAAAAACAAATAATAATTTCATATTATAATAATTAATTGTACGTGGTCTTCAAGTCGTATGTATTTTCCACATTTCACTGTGAACGAAATTTTCTGAGTGAAAAAAGTTTAATAGGTGTTGTATTTCCATTGTTATTCACTTGGGTAGCTACTGACGATGGGCGTAATCGTAAAATAATATCGGTTAAACATAACCGCATAAAAGTGCCCTAAAATTTGTATAAAACGACAATAAACAAGGAAAAAATTGAGGTAAAAGAAAGGCCCGTTAAAATAATGGTCAATCCACCCCAGACGTGGGTGGGGCGTTTGTAAATATTTTTTTACCTTCCACAATACACCAGAGCAGACAACGAATTGCGAAACAGCTGCAAGCAAATACACATATAAGTTTATTGAATACATATGTACTATATTTCATTTACACTATCGATACCACTAGAAAATGCTCCAGGTTAATTGTTTCTAATCTAGTAAAAAAAATTAAAAATTAACTGTCTCAAATAAGGTTTTCTTTTATTTACTCTATTACATTAGGTAATATATTCTTTAATATGTTTTATTTACTTTAATCCTCTAGATA
This sequence comes from Mimoniades ocyalus, assembly GCA_018245615.1. Classification (NCBI taxonomy): domain Eukaryota; kingdom Metazoa; phylum Arthropoda; class Insecta; order Lepidoptera; family Hesperiidae; genus Mimoniades; species Mimoniades ocyalus. The sequence continues at coordinate 2,469 of DWDV01001359.1, read as the reverse complement.
CAAAAAGATTATCTTTTGTAATTTTGTCTATCTCTATTCAAACCTTATAAATTCTCCATATTCGGAAAATTGCTGATTCGTGTTTAGTTTGCTACATATAAACACCCTATCCGTCCTTATATGTACATGAAGGTAAATCTGTTGATGTTCCTTACGTTAAATGTAATAAATCTACGCACGCAATGTTACTTGAAATAGGACTAACATGTCTTGGGATACTTTTTTATTTAAGTCGTTACAGCTACACAAATACAGGTCGGTTTGATGAACAAGTTTAATAAGATTAGCGTAAATGTTAGATTTCTTTTTATTCAGCAATAGGATCGCGTTTGACTGCTGTCTAACCTAATGAAAAGAGAGACGCAGCCTTGGATGTAGGAACTTCCCCAGTAAGTAACGTACTCGCTCTTGTCTTGAGTAATTCCAGGTTATAAGAATTGAGAAAAATAGACCTCGGCAGGGAGTTCTCCTCTTTGGCAGGTTGCACTCTATTTCTATGACCGATTAGTTGGATGATCATCAGCTTATTTCAGCCCACTACTGGACATAGGCCCACCTGAGGTGTTATGCCCATAACTCCACGCTGGATACGCGAGTTGGGAATCGAAAAGCACAGTTTCTTGCACCGTCTACACTGAGTTGGATGATTTTTGATGTAATGTTAATGCTAACTTATACTAACATTGCAGACGTCTAACGCTAGCAGCGGCCACTTATGAATATTCCCAGATCGCATGCTACTCTGTTCCTTAAGAATATAAAGAAATAAATTTATAGCTCGGGAATTTACAGCTAGCCATAGTACAAAAGCAATTTAGCATTTTCTGCATGTTTGCAGAGATGCTAGCAAACGCCGTTACTGACTTATGCAAAATGGTAATGTTTAATCTAGTACAACCCCGAGGTATTATGTTGGCTTGTGGCGTACGAGATATTATACAATGGTAATAGCCGCCACGGGCACGAGCTAAGAGACTTGGGAAACACAACATACAATATTGTGAAACGATTCGAGCAGGAATTTGATTATATTATATGTATATAATTATTTAACACAATTAAAATATTATCACTATAATATTATAATAAATAATATTATGTTGTAGCTAAAATTAAGTCCTGTAACAAAACGACTTACTGAATTACAGACTTATGATATTAGAAGCCAACGTTAATGCAAACTGTTAAATATATTTACCTCTTTCACGAAGCAGATTTTTAAATCAAATGAGATAATCAAATATAATAGCTTGTCCCAGAACACTGCTGGATATAAGCTTCTCCTAAAGGCAGTATGCATATAATCCCCATGCTGGGCGTGCGGCTGGAGATCGCACTTAAATTTTACTGTCATATAACTTACCTACCTAATAGTAAATTAGAAAATAATTTTCTTATAAAACTTCAGTACAGCTGTTTTAGTAAGTAGGCAATGTTTGCGCAATCGCAACGGTCGCAAATCAAATCATCCTGTATTCCGAGATACGTAGTTTCTCGGAAGTCTCGGGACCACATTCCGCGTGAGTCATAATGAGAAGACGTCTTATGTACCCGTTTGCGCAAAATATTCTAACACTTTAAATAGTTCTCTAGTAGTATTTATTTCATATTCTTTATTTCATTCTAGGTCTAAAATTGTATTTAAATTGTATGTTTTGATGTTACCTCGAAAAATATCAATCATGATTCATCTTCGTATCGTCCGTTATTTCCATAGGAGAGGCCGAAACTTTTATTTGGTAATAATGCATTTTTTAAAGAATGAGTATCATTATCATATTATTTATAACCATATGTAACAATTAGAATACAATCGAACATCGCTCTTATCGCGATATACTTAAGGCGCTTTCCTCCTAAACATCTTTTCACTTTACAGCGTTAAGGTGATACGACTCCTTTCCTTACAGGAAATTACTTTAAGCTCTAACACGTTACCCCTCGCGTTGTTAGTCATATGTACGTAGGTGAGATCGGTAACGATTCACCCCGGGGTTACGGTCATGATGAACATGCAGGAATAAATAATTCGTTTCATAAATATTCCTACAATCTTGGGCATTATGTACATTTAAATGGTAGGTACAATATATTCTTTAAACCTTGTATACAAAACTTTGAACACACCATTATAACACTCTAAATTAATTTTAATCATATAAATTCTGACTTGTTGAGTAATTGTAATTGTACACATTGTAGTAATTGTAATTGTACAACATAAGCTCCTGAACTATAGACATAATGTGACATTCCATAATAGCATGAATCCTCACATTATTTAGTCAGGAACACTCGACTGGAGGGCCTCTGTTTCGGACAGTTTTTACGTAAATTGTCTATGGTTGCCATGACTTGCTCAAAATAGACAGATCTTACAAGAAAAGAAAAAAAAGTAACATCACGCCTGTAATCCCCGAAAAGGTAGGCAGAGGAATGTAGAACACTCCCACGTTCCACCAGTTACTT
>DWDV01001358.1:0-13446 GCA_018245615.1 Mimoniades ocyalus | reverse complement strand
CCTTGGGGTTGGCTTTGACCCTAAGGGTCTTGAAGCCTTCATCGAAGGCGCCCCCCTCTGGGTGAGTTGAGGGGGTGCTACGAGATCGACTGCTACCCCCTAGTATTTATATAGTTGGTGAACGTGAGACAATGTAAATATCTACTGCATAGATACAAACACTACAGTGGGCATAGTTGAAATAAATTCCCAAAGCCGAGACCCTGATCAGACAACAAGACCAAGTTAGTAAACGACGTGAATCATCAAAAATGGTTGAATTATAGTGAACAAAGTTTTGGCTATTTCTGTATTTTAAAAAAAAACCCGATTGTAAAAAAAAACAAACAAAATATTAATTTAACGAACAGTTTAATGAACTTCAACAACGTTGCGTAGTATCAAAGTATTTATGCCCTTCTCTTGCAACTTAAATCGATCAATCACGAGAGAAGCTATTAAGAAACAAGACACGATAAATAATCACCCAATTATTCAATATGTAACATTCCTAAACGGCATCGTGCGTTACGCGGGTTAAATGTTATATCTCATCCGTACATGCATAATTGCCGAACACTTTCGCTTTCAACCGATACGACGTGACATAACGATGCAGAGCGGCGCAGGTACGGGGCGGCCGAGACGGAACGTGCCTCTATTTGTCAAAGTCGATTTCTTTCGAACAGATAGCATCTCATTTATACCAATGTACTAGACCTTTATTAGCCTACAGCGCGATCGGTGCCAAAGATAGGGAGCGCGCGGTCTGCGAACATTCGTTGAGTTTTTGTTTCACTGTGTGCGAGCAAGCGGCAAGGAGAGAGTTGACAAAGATCATGATCATACACGTTCACATCAAGTCTTCCAATTCACGCTCGTTGAGCTTGATGGACTTCAGTGTTAACCATCTTAATTTAAAAAGGAGATTAATAAAACGGTTTATATCGATGGTATTGCCAGAAATACTGATAGCGATTCTGTGCAGTCTTTTCTTGTTCTTACATATCTATCTATATTTGAAACAATATATGAATGGGGGCATTTCCCCTTCAAGACAACAACTTGCGAATCGTTACAAGCAATAGCGTTTGTTAAGCAAAAACGAGAATGGTACATACTGGCACATGTAACACTGACCTCCAGCTATTTTTGTAACAAAAAAATCCGGTCGTAGCTTGCGCAGTCTAAGCGACAATAGTATGTAGTGTCTACACAATGACTTACAATAAAAAGCGCTTGAAGCTAAATCCATTAACATAACGAAATTAGTAAGTGTGGGTAGTAAAAATTTAAAATAATTGCATAAACGTAATATATTGCTGATTGAATTATTACTTACCGATTGGAAAGTGAAACGCTTTAAAGTGTTACTTACAATGAACACCGTAGTAATAATATTTCTGTTACTTTATTGTGCTAACTACCAAACGTACGTATATCCGGAATAAAAGAATTATAGAAGTGATAAAAGAATTATATTGGTATTAAAACAGTCAATAAAAAATCGATCTTAATTTTCTTGTCGTTGCATAAGAAACACTCACCCCAATACAAAGTTAATATTAAAGCGACTTTGGAAAAATTAAATTTCATCTTAAAATATTGACTAAAGTAATAACACAGTACATAGAATTTTGATAATTCTCATGATATACAACTCGACTTATACCCATAGCCTACTTTTTTCGAATTAAATATAAAGTGTAGCGTTCCTCAAAATTAAATATATTTAAATTAAGTAAATTAGAAAAATTCAGTAGTGACAAATATACCATTTACCATTTATATACGACACTGTTTTATAAAACAATCACAAGTAAAGGAAGATTTACGTACAAGGAACATTATATATGTTTTACAACTTAAGAAACGATTGGTAAACGCTGGAGTTAAATATGTATCTCGAACAAGGAAATACTAGGGGTTCAGAGCAACCAAAGTCAACGGTAAATTCCTACACGCAATGCCGTAAAATGAAGTTGTCTACGCATGGTCCGTTCGAGCTTGATGCGAATACAAAATATCTGTCTCGAAGGACCGTTTTTTGAAATTCAATCAATTACATTTAAATGATCAAAAAACATTAATACCATCTAAATACTAATGTCAAGTGTAACACGAATATATTAGAAATGAAATAAATATTGCTATAGATAAGCAAGTTAATAAAATATTCAATAGACCAGGAGACCATTTATATTTTAATTGTACATCGGAAATATATGAAAATAATATTAAACGAGACAATTCACAACATTTGTATTTGTACATTTTGTTTATCAGGCAATTGGCGTGTACAAAACTTTATGTTGACCAGGTATAAAAAATACACTGTTATTAGGAAGCCTTCGTCGCATCCGTGTTTACAAATCAATTGTTTACGAATCTATTGCAGAGAACATGCTAGAAAACCACTAATTTATATAACACTAGTTAACTTACACTCGTTAGATTATGTTAGGTACGTTTTAATTAACTTAGTCTCTATGACTACTATGTGATTTCCTTAGTATGATAAAAGAATCGCTTCCTATTCTATTAATCGTGTTAATACTACACTCCTCTGCACGCCGACTCTCCCGGGGAGATACAGGTGTAAGGTTGTGTTCATAAAAACGCACGGCCTATAATATCAACATTATTTCATTGAACAATTTAACACAGTGATACACCTACTTACAAGCTTTCCAACTGCTAGCCCTGTCATCTTACAAGGTTCGTGAGCAATCTCTCGATTTGCATAACGGCCTCTACAATACCGAAGGGCCCCAGTTCATTTGAAACTCTCCTTACGAGTGATTTCACTTTCTGTCCACATTGTCAAAACACAAAACTTGCAAGTGTTTACGAGGAATAATATTTACCTAATAAACATCGCACTGTAGGGCTTTGTGCATCATACAAAGATTACAAAGTAAACCTACCGTTGCCATTCATGGAAATTTTTTCGACTATCCTCTCACACAATTTTGTGTCTTATAACATTTGCAACAAGAAAGAATAATGTTGTGTATGGCGATGTGTTGATAATTTTTTGATTTAAGTAAGCGATGTTTACTTTCGCTTCACTCTGCGCTATGTGGTAGGTGGACGTCGTGTGGATAATGGGAAAAAAGCATTTTCTTAAGCCTTATCAATAAAAGCACAAAGATTGTATAGAATTTTCGTACAAAACTTTTATTATTAATGAGCTTTTGAAAGCTTTTTCTTATTTTTATAGGTGAGAAGCGCCATGAATTAAGGCACACCGCAAAGAATTTGGCATTTCGTGCCCACAAATACCATCTACGATGATCCTTTGAATTGGTTACCACTGGTGGCAATTATTCGTCTTTCATATATGTATGTATGTACACAAACATTCTCGTATCTGCTTTCCGATCACCGTCATACAGAGTCACCCTACTTTGAAATCAGGTGACTATGTCTGAATAGAGTACTTGACTCAAGCTATTATTATCATATTAATTTTTCCAACATCGCGAAGGTCAGCTTGAGTACAACACCATGGCTTGCATAACGCCTAGCATTAATTGGCCGACGGTGTAGCCCACGTCAGCTGCAACGTTCCGTAGAAAAATTATTTAATGAGGCTTTCCTACAAGATAGCTATTGTTTTTTGACCTTGACACCGTAATGACTAATGATAGATACAAAGGTAATAAAAATCTGACATCTCAATCACAATCATATCTCTACCATTCATTTGCGGTATTGTAAAAACGCAAGCACAATTTTGTTCATTACTTATAATAGTTATTATTAAGTATCATTAAATATTGTTCTGAGTGTCGTTTCAGTATCTTTTTTAATGAAATGTTAAAAGATTAATTCGGAAATTGCATTAAAACCGATGTGATTCGTCATTGTCCTACCTAATGACCTACTTGAAATTTAACTATATTCTATAGGTACGTGATTAATGATGTCCATGGGCAGATGGAGTTAAGTAATATTATTATTTTCTTTTGTTGCCTTCACGCATTTATTCCCAGAAGGGATAGACAGAGGAGTACACTCCGACGATTCACCTTTTATATTCTACATCCCACGATGGAACAGGGGGCGAGCCCGTTGCCATGCAACGGGCCCAAATAAAAACCTTCAGCTACTAATAAGAAATCTAAGTTAGAAAAACCTGATAATACCCAACCCGGTGACCGAACCCAGGACCACTCCATTAGTAGGGGCACTTGCAACCACTGATTTTGCTGCTAAAAACAATTCTTCCAACTTTAGTTAAGAAAATGTACTAAATAACTCGATGAATGGTTAAACCCACTTATACTTATTGAGATTGCCCGACTTTGCCCGAGATTACTTTCGGATCTAACCGAAGTCCATTACGCCACCGCCAATCGCAGCGAGATCGCCTACATGATTTAATCATGTATAGACACATTGTTTTCATTATATGGTAGGCCATCATGTGGCAGCGATCGCGCCTTATAGAAAACGCAGAAGGGTTCCAGGATTGTGCACGCATGCCTTGGAAAAACCTATTCACTCTTGCCTAGAATATTTCTATGTATGTAACATATAACTAGACACAAAACGTTTTAAATGTACGTACGTCAGGTTGATATCAATTTTAAAACGGAGCACTAAAGGAAATAAATCCAGTAGAACAAAACTTCGATGAACCAAAATAATAAGCAAGCGAAGAAACGAAACCGCAAGCAACTTTAAACTTTAACAGCCGAAAAGGAAGGAAAAGCGATAAAGCTGCCAAGCTAATATATAGCCACCGTTTCGTTGGATTTTACGTATTTACCTTCAACTCAAACCACGGAGTGAACACGCGAACTTTATTACTCGGAAACTATTAATATGCAGGTGTTTTGAAAAGGACTATACAAACTAAACGGTTAACCTACTGTTTAGTCCGCGAAGTTTAGAAAAACTAAGTATTTCATATGTTTATACAAAAACCCATGATTACATTTAAACATTAGCGCATATTTACATACATAGTGGTACGACGTCATAGCATGTTTAATTACGCAGTTGATAAGATTAGATAAATTCCGATACTGGATATTATATTAACATATATTGGACTGACGAAACCACAGTAGAAAGAAATCAGTAAAACAAGGCTGATTAAAGAAAAAGTACCAAAAGATTAAAATAATTAATCAATTTTAAAATTTTGGAATACCATACATTTTCATCATATGACGAACTATGTATAATTATAAAAAGATAACACAACATTTTACGCTTCATGTTAGGCGTGCATTCAAATTTGAACTTTATGAGCAACAAAGTCACGACTTTATTAATACATCCGCAGTTTAAGTGCAAGACGTAATTACATAAAGCACATCGTGTTAAACGTATTTAACGGAGGAGTTGCGGATATTTGTGTGAACGTTTACAATACACAGACGTTCGTTCCGTGGGGCCGATGACAAATTCGCAGCTCGCGTGACGTACGCCGCTTGACACGCGACAACGACTGTCGAATTTAAATGAGTTTGGAGCTTTACAATCACTTTTATATGTAAATATTGTATAGTACTAGGAACACGGGGGATTTGAACGCACAGCTCTGAAAAATATTATTATAATATCATCACGACCGGTCCCATACGGGGAATGCAGAGAGCCCCGAGTGCCACATATCTCTACCTATGCAAATTAGACGGATTTCTTCAGCATTCATCTCTCTATACGCGCGCTTGTTTCAAAGACTTGTTGCTCCCTCAGCAACCAGTACATGACCTATTTGGTCAAAATGGATAAGTCTTAGTCACCCTCGAGACCTGCGTCGATCAACATTCGCATTGTACATCGGTTTTATCATTTTGAGATTCGCCATTCATTCTGAACGTCCCCGAACAATATTTTGTAAAATATCGCGATAAATTATTTCTGTAACTTGCAAAGTAAATCAGGCCTTCGTTACAATAACAGTGAAACGATACTTAGTGCGTTTATTACTTGGCGTAAAAATATTCATATACTGTTAATTTCATTTTAATGTTTCAATATATTAAGTAAATTGTAGCAATTTTCATAAAATATACTTCCTATAAAATGTATATCATGTTAGAAAGCAGCAAATACGAGTAGATATGCAATATAGCGGTTTATTAATATTTATAGACTCAAAGTAAAGCGTTCCAGTTCTTTTATATCTCAAATTATTTAATATTGTAACATATAAGAAACGGCCTCGTTGGTGGTGTTGGTTGCAAGCGCGACTGCCGATCGGGAAGGTCCTGGGTACAATTCCCGGGTCGGATACTACTAGATTTTCTAATTTAGATTTTCCAATTGTTGCTCGGAGTCTGGAAATGTGCCCGGTCTATGGCAATAGGCCCACCACCAATTCTATAGCGGGACGTAAATGTAAAAGGGGAAACGCGGGAGTGTACTACACTTCTCTGCCTACCTCTTCGGGGATTACTAGCGTGTTGTTAGGTGTAATTTACAATCACATTAATTAATATGTATTTGGCCATATATGATTAGCTTTCGTCTTGCGCTAGACGCAAGTATAAATTTGGTTTGTAATAATTTTTTTAATCCACTTTTTTATTAGTTTTCCACGATAAGTTTCATAGACTGAAAAACATTTTATTGTGCTTAAGTTCTCATTTGTCTTAAGAAAACAAACGATGTGAAAATCACCTGTTTCAGTCAAATCACACAAAAGTTATATTTTGATGAACACTAGTTACACATATAGTTAAATAATATATAGTATGCGAAGTTTTAAGCATAAAAATAAACATATCATGGACAGCTAAATGATTATATGATATTTATTCCACCGACAATATTGTTCACATTATGATCCTGAAATCATTATCATCCTGAATATTCATTTATTCATTCATCCATGATTATCGATGCTTACCATTTATCCATGAATACATTCGTGAAAAAGATCAATTTTCCCTTGCCCATACTCATACATAAAACAATAAAGATGAAGGCCAATAACAATTTAATTCTATACCCAGACGAGATCAATAACCGAAAATAAACTAACAACGCGTTATTACACGCTGATACCTGATATTTCGCCTTTATGAAAACACCTCTTACTATTTTCAACTAGATTTTACTTCTCGATCTAATATACTTGTCTATTTTAGATCTCATTTGTGACTCTTTAAAAATATGACACTTAAGGATTACATTACAAATTTTAAGAATAAGTAATATACATTGTTTTTGCAAAGAACACTATTATTAGTGCGGCACGATGTTACACAAAGCACGTAACGCTACAATTATCAGACAAACAAACATTGGAATCACTAAGAACTAATTCTGATAACGTTCAGACAGAAAGGATTCCATTAACGAAGAACTGTTACAACAACTGTTAGCACTTACAACATTAACTATTATTATGTCCCGAGATATTATTATATTTGTCTAGCAAAATTGCCAATATTCATCCGTAGAAATCCATAATGAATTGTCTTAATATGAAATCGTGACAAACATGTTGACAATAGTAAAAATACACAGGTGCCCCTAGCAACTAATGTCTTCAAACTCGACACGCGTGTTCGTACTTATTAAAATTCAGATCACACTCAGGATGACAACGTGAGATATGTTCGTACCAACGACGGTTGTCATCAGCGGCCAGTTACCGTCGAACGCTTGAAGAAAATCAATCGCGCAATCACTATGCGACACGGAGAAGCATGTAGCTTTTTATTTGTGGGACAAGGAGAAATCGTTGTACAGACTTTTAAATCTAAATTAAATGATATCACCAGCTTTTTATTTCAAAATAAACAGTTCTTTGTTGAAATCCAACAGTTCTACTAAGAATGTGTTCATAGAAAAATTTATTTGTTATCACGCAGCTTACAAATTATTAAAAATATAAAACAGTAAGCTTTTTCTTCGTACACTTTTCATCCTCAGAGCACTTTTTGTAGGGTTTTGCTATAGCGGTGCCAATATAACACCTGTTTAGGCCACAAACTAATCGACCTTGCATTATGTGCCATGTTCCAAAGAAGAGTAGAGAAAAAACGATCACTTGAATACCAAGCATTCCAATTCAAATATAGATTTATATGTAATCTTATCTGATAGTATTAAATGATATTTACAATTGCTTCATAAATAGACGCAACAGGTTATGACAATTCATAGCCAAATGCATTAAGATTTACTTAACCAAAGAACAGATTATAACAAAGACTACATCAGAAAAACATCAATTACCAACCAATTACATTAGCACAGACACCAACCAAACATTTATACATGTTAAAATGTAAAACAATTAATAAACAATTGGAGAAACAAGACGAACGTCACGACGCTGAACATTCATCACAGCTTAACGACACTTCACATAAAACATGTTCCGCAGCCACCTCGACAGCTTTGAAATTTATTTCATGGTGATTTCATGCTTTGCCCCTTCAACATCTTCCCGATGAGAATTACTTTCTCTCAACGCCCTTTAAACAGTGACCCAATAAAACATCCAAAGATGAAACAAAACGTTATGCGGCTTAGTATAAACATAAATCCATTCGAATAACCTATTTGCGTAGTTCAATTGAAATTCGCTTTTAAAATCCGTTGCGTTTCACGCGATGCTTTTCTTCATTACTAAGTGCTGATCGTGAAATTAAGAATAGAAGTCTTTGTTTACAACAAAACAATATAACACGGAGAGATAAAAGCCAACAATGTACTTAGAATACGTTTTTCGATTCTATTTTAACTTTCCAAAATAACTTTTTTCCGAAAACTACCACCAAGCACAAATACGGACTTAAATATCCTTACATAACATAAAGTAACATCACGCATGTAGGCAGAGGAGTGTAGTACATTCCACGTTTCACCAGTTACGTTAACGTCCCTCTATGGAATAGGTGGTGAGCCTCTTGCCATACACCGGGCACACATCTAGACTCCGAACCACTACTAGAAATTTAAGTTAGAAAATTCTAATATTAATCGACCTGGGATTTAAACTCAAGACCTCTCGATCAGCAGTCGGTCGGACGGGGGGATTAACAAAAATATATTGATATTATACGTAACACTTGATTTGAGAATTACAGATTAACGTTTACAAGACTGTATTTAACTGTCAGCCGTGTATGTAACTGTCGTATAAAATAAGGAGGTCAAATAAACCAGAATACGAGGCGAGAAATAAGTCCAGTTTCGATGTTTGCACACACCTTTTCGTATTAACACAGGCGTGGACCGTAGGTATGTAGGTATAAGAAACCGTGCATTAGGTGGCAGAGAAAATTCTAAGATGCATGAATCACCACTGGCCACAGCTGTTTCATAACAACAGGGCTCGTATCGTGATTCACGACACCACGTTATTTATAATAATAATGCAACAATCAATATACATCGTTACCGACCAAGTAACGCACTTAAGATATTCATAGCAGAAAACTTAAAATGGAAACCATTAATAAAACAACTAGCTGACCACCAAACAATCGACATAATTATTGTAGAACGGCATGTTTTAGGGTCAGTTAAAACGCAAATAGTCACAATAAATGAAAGAGTAGCACGTACTGTGGACAGTGCGAGATAAAGGAACTTGACACTTTTTGTAATGAAGGCGATGTAAGCGGCGCGGACGGTGTCGGATTGCGCCAGGCTCGGCGTCGACGCGCATCTTCAAACGGCCAACGCCATAAAGGACACCGGACACCGTGCGCACAGTCGACAGACAACAGTGTCGCTCATATTTAACGGAGTTTTCAGAGCGGATAGCGTTAATTGCCACACGGAATCCACTTGGATTCTTACTATGTGTCATTGTGCGGTTATGAACCGAAGACGCACCCGTTATGCCATTCACACGTGAATTTATAACAATGTTCCCACAGCTCATGATATGAATTGACATGTTTCAAAAGTATTATGGTACGTTACATTGTATTATGTGCATAACAATCAAAATATTTTGACAACGAAAACATGAATACTTTAAGAATTAAACGTGAGATTGGGGCCAGATTCGTGTTAGATAAGACGGAACTGTTATATTAAATTTATTAAGTTTTGAATAATCAGAATTTTCGGAAACCGGCGTGCGTGAACAAAGAGAGTGATGATTGTAGATTATTTACCTACGCCAGATATGTAAGGATAAAGATATATATGTAGGTAGATATGAGTTGCAAAGAAGAAATCGCTCTTAAGCAATAAGACCGCCTATTGGTTACATTAAAAGTCCATGTACATTGTAATATTTATAACATTATGGTGATTGCTTGGTCGGCTTCTATATATTTATATTTCGCACTCAATGCACTCCACTTAGCTCGAAACCTGAGGTGAACTGAGGTGAGAATATCATAATAACGTAATAATAATAAACAAAAACCGTAAACTCCTGTCGCTCATAAACATTTGACACCAATACAATCTTAAATAGACCGAAGAAGATCTTGATTTAAACATTAGCACAAAAACTTAAGCTACAAGAAAGAAGTTGGACCTGTGTGTAATCACGTGTCTCCCAATCACACACACGCATCCTGTCGGTGGTCACAATGACGTTATCTAAGAGCGATCGCTCGGGCAGCAGCGGTCGGAAACCGTCGGCGAAAATGTACTGTACATTTATTACAGTCGATTCTTTGCCTACTTATTGAACCGTTAGCGAAATAACGACAGAATACGAATGAGGTTTAAAAAATTGACGCAACACATGCAAATGTTAGTTAGTATCTCGGACACTGGCCGTCGTCGCCCGTCAAGTAACAAAACGTGGATCCGCCAGAGATTCGATTGAAAAATGACAGGAACATATTACAAGAAATTATCTGTAGATCACTTTACAATGCGATATTTTTTTATTAATTTGTGTTCCATATAAATTGATGAAAATTGTTTTTTCAAAATGTATGTAAAATTCCCGTAACAACAAACCGTTTTACATAAATTTCAGTAAAACAAGATTTCTCATCACTATTGATACACAACAAAAATACATAAACCAACTGCGCCACATACATACACACATTTATAGCGCTGACCATTCATTCGTGAGTCATTGAAAAATCGTATCCCAGCGCGGCAGCACCGACGAACGCCAGACGGTCACTTGAAACTTATAAAAGAGATCATTCATAACTTTCTTAGAAAGCACATACTTACAAACAAAAAGTAACTGGACGAGTTATCGACTGTCGTGCACACCGAACTGGTGTGAATATGAGACAACCGACAATGGAAAAGAATATTATTATTATTACTGTCCATGTTATAACAATTGTTATTTCATTCACACGGTATGTTTCGTAAAACATGTAATTTACACGCACGTGACATGTGATACGTTATGTATCGTGTACAAAAAACTGATGACATTTACACTGATTAATGTAAATTACACAACCGTTACAATACTAACTGTCGTACTTCTGTAAGCCTTATCTGCACACAAAGACGTGCTATTTGCACTTCGCGAACTAGACCGCATTGTTATTTACACCGCATGATTTTTTAGGCGTATTAAGTGACTTAGCTATACACGTGGTTTTCTTTGAGTGAGCTGTAGTACAAGGCATGGAAACTTCTTAATGAATATTTGCCACTGTGTCTATTTCCTATTGTGTTTTTGAATGTTTGGAAACGCCCGCGCACGCGCACTCACGCACGCACGCACACACGCACACACATACACACGCACGTACACACACGTACACACACGCACAGATTTTACACAGATTTACACGTGCAGAAACAGGACCTCCATAAGCTTTTGCATAATAACAAAAGTCTATTTCATTCTAATCCTAACATACGAACATTTTGAAATTATAGATCTACTTGTGTTAGTCCGACAACAGACAGTCGCAGTCTATTGAAGTTGCATAAATTTAATTACTGATTAACTGTTTAAAGAGCTATGCAACACATTGCATAAGATCTTGCTAACAAACTGTTAGGCAATGAATCGCATTGTAATAAAGATTCTATCGACAAATTAAAGTTTCAATATTATTTGCTGTAACTGTGAAGGAAATTTGTGGTGAGGAAATAAGTGCAGCACTTACATTTCCCCATAAGGTTAAGTCAGATGAAGTTGGAAAATCTATATTTGGCTTCCGTAGCAGACTACGACTTTAAATTCATCTATGTCATAACCAGAGACGATCCACAACTTTTTATATCCAGTGAAATGTTACATGTCTATCAAATTTCGATAGAAAAATATACATTCATGTAGCCTATAGTACGTATCTATATATGTGGAATTTCCTACAGATCAGTAGGGTATAGAAAATATATAGTTAAAGTGGATTAAATATATATGTACAAACTGGCCTTCACCCCAACTCATCAAGTCAACTAAATATAAGATACGATCTAAGAAAAATTACATTAAGCTATATACGTTTTTGAATACCTAAATCTAATCCGACAGGATGTGCTGACGCAATATTCTAATGCAACCGTTGTGGTTAACGAACACATGCATTTCTCTAATAACTGTTCGAATATAAGAACATTCAAAACGATAGTCGCATTAGAATTGATTTCACGGTCCGGACTCAGTCTCACAGCGGCTGAGTCACGCATACTATTTTTACCTACAGGTTTTTACAATCTTACATAATGTTATATACATAGTCAGCATTTACAGTAGAAGACTTACAATTTCAAAAACATGTCTCTTTACAGCGTTATTTTTAAATATAATTGTGATAGATATGAACAAACAGCATATAACACGATATTTAAGTGAAATTCACTATATATTTATATATTATGTATATATGTCATTTATGTGCATACCATTTATACTATCTAAGTGTGAATTATGTACTTATTACGTTTTTATACGCGTATCTAACGTATGGAAGATGGAATTAAATAACGCTACAAGTTTATTCATAATCTGATAAGATTATCCGATACAGTTTTAGGGTTATACTTGTGACAGAATGTTATTATGTTTGAGTTATATGTCAGCTGCTCAAGTAGTGTTGTGGGGTTACAAAAACTGCTCAGGTTTTCAAGGTTACAGGATGTTGATACATCAAACGTTCCCTAGTGTTTTTGAGGTGACTGAGGGTAAGATCAAAAAGGGGTAAAGTAAAAATATTACCCAAGGCCTAAATTCCAAGGACTGTTTAAATACGGGTAACATGAGTACTGATGCTATTTTTTGCGCCTAATCCTGAGTTATCGTCTTTTGATACGTATGGACTAACATTATTTGACAATTATACGCGCCCCTGATTTCGGTTACATGTAACATAGATAGCTTTTTGTCATAAAAACTTAATTTATATAGATAAGATAAAAATATTTAACAAAAGCGCCATAAACAATTCAAGGTATCTAACATATCATCACTCCTGTATTTCCCCGACGGGATGGGCAGAGGAGTGTAGTACACTTCCACGATTCACCTGTTACAGTCCTACAACGGAGTAGGCGGTAATCTAATTATTACTACCATGGCAGACCTGACAG
>DWDV01001357.1:0-13450 GCA_018245615.1 Mimoniades ocyalus | reverse complement strand
CATCTAGCTATGATTGCATTGTTATGTAGGCATTGATAGGCGGAGTCATAGGGCTGGATGAGAAGAGGGTTCCTTGTAAGCGCCAAGTTAATTTCTGCGTGTTGTATACCAATCTGCACTAGAGCAATGCAGTTGCACCTTCATGGACGTTCATAGACGGCCCTAACATTTAGACTTTCCGTAAACATGTGTCAAATACTCACCAATTATCTAACTCATATAGCAGTTTCCAGCCATCTCCAAACCCATATATACTGATCCTGCCGGATTCAAACCCGGTAGCGAGTATCCACATATTGTTTAATATGACGGGTGCGAAAGCCAGGGCTGTGACTGAGGTGTTGTGCAGTTCCAAGGGCTTCCCAACAAGGCTGTGGTCTTTGAGTGAAGTGTCGTTCGTCCATTCCGTTTTCGACCATACACATACCTAAAAATAACATGTAATTATAAAAAAAAGGTTTAATATGTACAAATTATCGGTCTCTCATCAAAGTAACTTCAGTGTTGATAGGCCTGATAGTGAAGGCCGGGGCTGAAGGCTGCATTCATTTGACGTTTATTCATGTATATACCTATAATGTTATGGTTATGATGATGTGTCTAAATTTTGAAAATACGATACCGAAATGAAGGATAGCCACACCAGGAAACTATCTTATATCTAGTATATCATTATTCCACATTCGGAAATCATACCTTCCCATCTCTCGAGCCGGTGGCGAATGCAACGCCGTCTGGCGCCCACGCGCAGCACCAAATTATTCTAGAATGTACACCGTTCTTCTTATCCGTGGTCGCGGCCACTTCGAACGAATTTGACCCCTCTCGTCTTTGAAATAGAGTCCATCGTCTGTCACGCGACACCGAGAGCAATTTTTGGCTATCCGACGAGAACGCCAACTGAGTTACAGTAAGCTGATGAGATATCAGCTTTTGAATTTGCAGCCAGTTCTCGGTTTCCCTTAAAAGTAAGTCGAAGTAAGTGACGATAGAAATTCAGATAATAATATGTAATATATTTTCAATTAAATAATGTATTTGTTCTGTGTCTGGGTGTAAAAAAAGTATCTTTCTAACTATACATTTATAAGTCTGTATCTAGCATAACAACCTTCAGATTATGGCCACAGTCTCTCTTCAGGCCTATAATGGGGTCAAATGTCCCGAGATATTATTTATAATGGTGGTGTGTAGTGAGTATATGTTAAGATATTTATTATTGTTATTATAGTATCTCAAGACAACAGGTATTATTCATCTGATCTCATACCAGGAGGAGTTTCTGAGTAGACAGCTGACAAACATGCATATATTCCGATTACATCCCTGTATAGAGAATTTTACTAGAATACACTGAATAAATATTTATATTCAAAACACATTGCTCTACCTGGTATCAACCCCACGACCCCATAGGCAAAACAGTACTAAGCTCAGCAGGTTATTGATCAATAGGCCAATGGATCACAATAACATTTGCATTACTCAATCATCTTACCATATGAGCACGGCAGAATGTTCCGCAGTAGTAGCTTTACAAGCGGATGCCACCAGGGTACCATCAGAGCTGGCATCCAGTGTGAACACTTCATACCCATGTCCATACAACTTTTGAAGCTCTGGCCACAGGGTGTTCTGCATCAGAGTCTCTTCTGTAGGTGGTTCTGAATGAAGATTAGAGACATATGTGAAATATTATAAATTAAAAATTGGCTTCACTATAGAGCCATAATAGTTAAATACAGTATTATGCACTAAATCAAGGTACACTTAAGACATTATTAAATTTGGTGCTGTCTGCCTACCTCAAAAGGGACCTGGCATGATGATATAAGAATGAGGACTTATTCATAATGGTAAATGACATGCTTTTTGGTAGACTAAATACATTAGATAACATCATAAAACACTACATTGTGTAAAATTGGACATTTGTTCAAACATTTTCGCAAAGTTCTTATGAGAGACATTTTGTCTTTAAAAGTTAAGAGTTAGTTATTACAAAACAATTAGAACACACCATGTAACTCAACTGGCACAAAGTACCCATCATTGTCCTGATCATTTGCTGTGTCTTGGTCACTGAATACCGCCTTGTTCGAGAGGCCTAGAGACGGTACCGACGCTCCTTCAGGACCTGTGAATGTGTGAATGTTCAGTAGCGTACAATATAGTAATGGTATAACAGTGGTTTACGATATTTAATTTACGATACGAATTATTTACAATATTCAAAAAAGTCTGAACTTGGCTAAGAATGTGTGGTGTCCAACAGTGAAGATAAAGACTCAACTGGAATTAGAACCACCACAAAAAAGTAACATCACGCCTGTGATCCCCGAAAAGGTAGGCGGCGAAGTGTAATACACTTTGATGTTTTACCAGTTACGTTTACGTCCCACTATAAAATTAGCTAGTGAGCCTATTGTCATACACAGGGCACGTATCCAGACTCCGAGCCACTACTCGAAAAACTAAAACCCTAAATGATGAGGGAATTTCTTTACCTCCTACATAGCCATCAACAAGGTCTTTCCCGGTGATGTTTTTGAAGTTATGAATGAAGTTGTGTGGTGCCTGGAATACTCTGATGACCTTTTCTTCAGCGGCAGATACGAAGGTAGTGGGCGACACTATAGCTAACGACGCCATGTCATAACCGTGGACCTGTGGACGAGCCACCTCGTGCCATTCTTCGGTGCCTGTAAACAGTGAGCGTAGATTTACCACAACTTGTGTTCGCGGTTGTGGAATTCGGCTATTCATTTTTTATCATTTTATCGCCAGAGAACGGAAACGTACGATGGAGCCGGAAGTAAAAGAAGACTGCCTTAAGTACCTACGACCGGATGAGTACGTTACTATGTTACAGAAGACCACGGTACCTAGATAAGTTACTGTCCTTTAGGGCCGAGCGCAGCAGGCTTAGTCAGATGGCGACAAGGGTAGCGCTTTTTGCGTGTTATGAATGATATAAATAAAAATACCAACCATCACACTTGACCCAGGGCGCGTGCACCCGCGTGGTCTGGTCCAGCGCTACGCTCATGATGTACTGGCCGGACGGTTCCCACCTGACGTCTTCAACTCCACTGAAGTGCCCGCCACATACCACACTCGGCTTCCACTGATTTGATTCCTGCCAATGATGGACACAACAGATTTTTAACTGTTGCTCTGCCTTGAGGGGTGGACTAGACACAAGGTTTTGATGGTTTTTATCTGCTGGTATGGTGAAATTGACATGTTAGTGCTTACAACTAATTGTAACATATATCGTAATCAATGATTGTATAAACAATATTACTTTAAATTTTTAACATTTTTATAATAACCAATTGTATATTAAAATATGTATTTAAATTCTAGCCTGTTCAAATGTTTCAGTTCATGTATACAAATAAATATTACAGTTACTTAATCAATCATACTTGCATAATGTTTGAATTATTGAATAAAATAAAAAGTAAATGAATAAAATTGAGCAATTTTCGGTTTTAGGTACATTGTTATTTTTGCATTTAATGCTATTTCTCTGTCAATGGCTTTTCATGTTAACTAACACAAATTACACAGTACAGTAATTATTGTATAATTTAATTTTTTATACACTACATAAATGTAAATAGAAGAAAGCAGAAAAAGATAAATTAAATTGAATTAGTTATTGCTAATAACAATCTTAATGCAATTAACAATCATGCATTTCAAACTTTGTAAACCAGGCGATTAAAGTAATTTATGACATATTATTATGATTTTCTGTATTAACCTTATCCAAACTCCAGATGTGAAAAGATCCATTGTACCCATGACTCATGAACTTATTTTCTGGTCCAAATCTGCTGCCATAAAAACCTAGTCCATTGCCTCCCACCTCTCCCACACGGACACTCTCCACCCACACACCTCCCTGGCTCTCTGGCTCCCAGAGGATGAGGGTCTTGTCTAGAGATGATGAAAGAAGACGGTATATTGGCTTGGATCCTGAAATTGGGACGAATATAATTATAATTTTCATATAATGATATAGTTACAATATTTTTAATATTTCCTCACACCAGACCCCTTTCTGAGTAGACTAAAATTGAGTGCCAACTATCTTTATCATTATGGACCCAATGTTCTTATTCTAAATTAACAGATTTTCACACATACACAAACACATTCCATATTTCTACATAAAAATTGTTCACACTACAGTGATGATTCAAGTTGACCAGAGGGGAAAATAGGTTCTTCATTGTACTGGAACTTTCAGCAATATTCATTCTTTTTATAATGTTGAACACAATAAATTCAGGATATAAATAACTGAAACATAATAGGGCTTAATATCACTTACCTCCATCAAAACTACTAGGGTACCACTGCACCCCATACACCCACCCCTCGTGGCCAGCCAAAACAGCATCGAGCTTCACTGACCACATCAATCCATACGCCTGGAACACTTTCTCCTCCACTTTGATACCACTATTCGCTTGGTGCTGATCTAGGTACTGTTGTATTCGCCAAAGACGTATGTATGTGTCTTGAGATGCTGATGCCAACATTACTGTGCTATCATCTGTGAGGGTTCCAAGAGGAGAATGTCAATCAAGGAGAATGTAAGTCAATATCAGCATTATTGTCCACCCTTTTATTGATCCACTTTTGGACATGTGACTTCTCTGAATGAGAAGGGTTAAGAGAATAATTCAATATTAAGTATAAACAATACACTCAAGTAAAATTTGTTTTTCCTGATGACTGCCTCGTTGGTCGTGTTAGTTGCAACTGCTGATCAGAAAGTCCCGGGTTACAATCCCCGGTTGGGTACTATTGAATTTTTCTAATTTAGATTTTCTAGTAGTGGCTTGGAGTCTGTGTTTGGCAGTAGGGTCACCACCTATCCCACAGTGGGACATAAACATAACTGGTGAAACTTGGAAGTGTACAACACTTCTCTGCCTACCTCTTTGAAGAATAAAGGTGTGATGTTATGTGTTACGTTCCTAGGTTCATTTAAGTCTTGTTAAATAAAATTGCTCAGAATAAAGTTTATCACTAACATGCCCTTCAATAACTTTATTTAAATTATGGAATGTCCAGCAGTGGGCATGATAATAACTATGCACTTTTACCGTGCATATAATTATTTGTCTAAAATTGTTTTTGAAACTATATAATGCCTTGTTCTTTCTTATTTTATGTATCACTTGACTGGCTTTTTGAAAATAAACCAATAGAAAGGATTTGGTAAAAAATACAATTATGGCAATACAATAGTGATTGCCTCATTGTTTGAGTTGTTGCTGGTGTTAGTGCTTATATAGAAGTTCTAGGTTTCAATCCTGGGTTGTGTACTATCAAGTTTTATTAACTTAGAACTTCTAGTAGTCACTCAAGTCTGGATTCATACCGATTGTATGCAGTGTATGGCTATGTATATATGAATGTTTTCATGAATGTTTTCTATGGCAGGTAATTATTGTAACTGGTGAAACATAGGAGTATACTACACTCCTTAGCCCACTTCTTCAGGTATTACAGGTGTGGTTTTAAATTTTATATGACAATACAATCTGTACTGGGTTATCAACCCATCAATATTTATCATTCTGCTCTTAGACTGCGGTTCAAGGCCATAATGTGCCACACTAGCCCAGAACTGCTTTACCACATTTTAGAGAACATATTGAAGAACATGTTTTTCTGATGACAATTATGTGACATTTAAATAGAGTTCGGTATCTTCTTTGATATTTTGAAAGTAGTGTTGCCAGTATCGTAAGCATTTATCAAAATGAAAATATTTTTATGTGCATCTGCTGCATATGCATTATTAAAATGATGAACTTACCTACGCTCATACAATCCAGCCCTCGAACCCAATCTTCATGTCCTGTGAGTGTGTGGACTCTGTGGTACTCTTCATCACCAGCAAATACATGTACCTTATGGTCATCTAGTGCACAGAACAGTATGGGTTTGTTGACATTTGGTAGCATATGTGCATACAATGAGAGGCACAAGCCTGAGCAAAGGTTTATTGCTTGCTTAAGACATAGAATACCTGAAAGAGAACAGTTAATACTTTTGTACATTAATAAAAAACGTAACTTCACGCCTGTAATCCCCGAAGAGGTAGGCAGAGGAATGCAGAACACATCCCACTATGGAATAGGTGGTGAGCCTATTGCCATTAATAACTTAATTTAATATTAACACTTTGGTGACCAGTGATGAGTCAACTCGTCCTTTCACACCTGATTGTTGATGACTGGTGACGAGTCGCTGATATGTTCCATAATGGCAGAAATTTTTAGAATAATAATAAAATTGTGATAAAAACCAAAATATCAAGAAGTCATTTTTTTGTTATAAAGTAGATACTACTGAACACAATACACCAAGTTTTTGCAATATTATATATCACCCAAAGTGTAACAAAATGAAATAGTTTGCAACAAATTGAAATAAAGTTGCAGGTAGATTGATAGTACAAGAAATTTTAAATCAAATTAAAGCATTTATGGAGTTCCCGCATGTTTACTATATTGAAATAATAGGTAGACATAGATCTTACCATTAATTCTCTCAAACACCCTTATGTTTGAATCATTACATCCTGTGCATACAAGCAAGTCATTGCCATTAGTGTAAACACCATGTACGCAGGTTACACCTTGGCTGTGTCCTGTAAGAGAGCCATTGACAGTCCACTTCCCATCACTTAATGACCAGATGGCTGCAGTTTTGTCTGCTGAACAGGATATTAGTTCTGATGAACTGTCTTCTTTTTTTGTCACCCATTTGACAGAATTTACTCTGTCATGGTGATGGCTAAGGACCGTCAGAGGATCTTTACCATTGGCTTTCTAAAAAATTCACAGTTTTTATATACATAATATTAAATTTGAAGGAAGGTTACTTTGAATATCATGTAATCTGTAGCTGAAATTGTTTTTCCAACTGGTTATTAGATAACATATATTTTACACTTCATGGTTTCCATTGCATTAAGTTACGATGCTGATGTAATGTGGACTTATAGAGATATCATGTAGTTGACAACTAATTATTTAAGTCTTTTGAGTTACATTAAGTCCCAGAATTTTTGACTGTTACCTAACAATGTGAACGCTTAAAAATTCAGCAAGCCTGTAAGCCCTAGTCAAAAATTGTTATAAGCTATTAACCACTAAACAGCAGATAGCGCATAGCTTTGCTAAACTTTTCCCATTGTTGACAATATGTAATCTCTCGACTATGACCATTTCACGATTTTATAGTACATAGTATAGATTTATTAGTAAAGTTTTAACTCCTCTAAGTTGACTAGCTCATTGTAAAAATAGTATATACTAGAATACACAGTAACTGCTAGAAATGTTGAATTTACCGTATCATATATGATTACAGCATTCGAAGCTCCAAAACATATTAGGCCATCTTTGTTCCAATCAGCTACTTCTGGAGTGCGATTGGATGCTACTGATGTGTATATTTGATTTACAGAAACTTTCGGTTCCAACATCTTAATCAAAACAAGTAAACTTATTTGTTGAGGTTATAGATATGGATAGTGTTTTGAACATTTTAAACATCTTTCAAATTGACAAATTTCAACAAGTTCGAATACAAACTTGAATATATTGAGTGACATATATTTAAATTACAATGATATTTTATAATTTACTACACAGTTGATGTTTAGAATCCGGAATATAAATACGAATTAAAAATATTTTTTATACAAATATGCATTATTGATACGTATAATTTAAGCAGCTGGAATAGGAAATGACTAGGATAATTTGTTCAAGTTTTTGAACATATTTTGATTTTAGCGGGAATGTATTTGGCTGTGTGTAATGGAAAAGACCATAATGACGTTTACTTTACTTTACGTGATATAAAATGGAAATGTAACATGTGATTTGTTCAAATTATAAATAAATATTGGAACAATTTAAAATATTTTGTATTTTATCAGATTTCTATATAATAATGCCGGACATAATGATATCAGGTATTCCTGTGAGTTTTCCATTTGAACCGTACGACGTTCAAAAAGCATACATGGAAAAAGTGATAGAAAGCCTTCAGAACAATACAAATGCTGTTTTGGAGTCACCTACAGGTACTGGAAAGACTCTCAGTTTATTGTGTTCT
This sequence comes from Mimoniades ocyalus, assembly GCA_018245615.1. NCBI lineage: Eukaryota > Metazoa > Arthropoda > Insecta > Lepidoptera > Hesperiidae > Mimoniades > Mimoniades ocyalus. The sequence continues at coordinate 5,290 of DWDV01001357.1, read as the reverse complement.
TCTTTAGCTTGGCTTCTAGTAAAGAAGGCACAGTTACAAATGAACGCGCAACTCGGAAACTTTTCGGAACACAGTGGGTTCAGTGGTTCATTAAAAGAGAACCTAAAAAGTGGCGCAGGGAAAAAAGATCCATCGTCATGGGGTATGCCAAAAATTATTTATTCCTCTCGAACTCATTCTCAACTGACCCAAGCAATGCAAGAGTTAAAACGGTCAAGCTATAGGCATGTGAAAGCAACAGTGCTTGGATCCAGAGATCAGATGTGTATTCACCCGGAAGTCTCTAAAGAGACTAATAATATGAACAAAGTGCATATGTGCCAACTCAAAGTCAAATCCCGAACATGTTTCTTTTATAATAATGTGGAGAACAAAAAAGAGGATAGATCTGTTAAAGGAGATGCCATATTAGATATTGAGGATCTTGTGTCTGTTGGAAAGAAGCTAAAATGTTGTCCCTATTACTTGTCTAAGGAACTTAAGCAGGATGCTGATATAGTTTTTATGCCATACAACTATTTATTAGATCCAAAATCGAGAAAAGCGAATGGAGTTGACTTGTTGAACAATATCATAATTTTGGATGAGGCACATAATGTTGAAAAGATGTGTGAGGAATCTGCTTCACTACAAATTAGGACAACAGATATTGCGCTTTGTATTGATGAAATTACTCATGTAATGAGGTCATTTAGTGAGAATGCAGAGGATCAAATTGAATCAGTCGACAATATTCAACCAAAAGATTTTACATGTGATGATCTTTGTGTATTAAAGGAAATGATGCTTGCATTTGAGAAAGCTGTAGATGAAATTCAAATAGCTAATGAAGGATCTACATACCCTGGAGGTTTTATATTCGATCTTCTTTGTAAAGCAGAAATAAGAGATCACAATCAAATGTCTGTGATAACTTTAATAGAAAATCTTATACAGTACTTGTCTACAGCTAGTGCATCACCTTTCCAAAAGAAAGGTGTTGGTTTACAAAAGGTAGTTGATTTGTTGAATGTGGTATTTAGTGGCACAACACATGCATACAAAGAGAGAGTGAAGCTGTGTTATAAGGTACACATTCAGATTGAGGATAAAAGAAATACCAAAAAGGCTGATGGCTGGGGTGCTTTGAAGCCTAGCAACTCAAAATCTGCTGAACGAGTTTTAAGCTACTGGTGTTTTAGTCCAGGGTTTGGCATGAAGCAAATTTTAGATCAAAACGTAAGAAGTATAGTATTAACTAGTGGTACTCTAGCTCCTTTGAAACCACTGATCTCAGAATTGGGGATACCTATTGGAGTGCAATTGGAAAATCCTCATATAGTCAATAGTAGTCAAATCTGTGTTAAAATTATTAGCCAAGGTCCAGATTCTGTACAACTTAATTCTAGTTATCAAAACAGAGATAATCCAAAATACATTTCTTCTCTAGGTAGAACAATTCTGAGCTTCTCTCGTGTAATCCCTGATGGTCTCTTAGTGTTCTTTCCGTCATATCCAATCATGAATAAATGTCAAGAAATGTGGCAACTAGAGGGGATTTGGTCAAGCATCAATAATATAAAACCCATATTTGTTGAGCCACAGCGGAAAGACACTTTTAATGCAATCATAAGTGATTACTATAACAAAATAAATGATCCCAATACAAAAGGTGCTTGTTTTATGGCAGTGTGCAGGGGCAAGGTATCAGAAGGCTTAGATTTTGCAGACATGAATGGGAGAGCTGTTATTATAACTGGTTTACCCTTCCCACCCTTAAAAGATCCAAGAATAATATTGAAGAAAAAGTACTTGGAAGAACTAAGATTGAATGCAAAAGAATTTTTATCTGGGGATGAATGGTATTCCTTAGAAGCCACTAGAGCAGTAAATCAAGCTATTGGACGTGTGATAAGACATAAGAGTGATTATGGTGCGATTTTGCTTTGTGACAATAGATTCAACAATCCAAGATTAAAAGGTCAATTATCAGCTTGGCTAAGAGACCATATTAATGTTCCTAATAAATTTGGAGAGGCTGTCAGTGAGGTATGTAGGTTTTTCAAAAGTGCAGAATCTTCTCTGCCAGCTCCTAAATTAAAACCACTGCTTCCACATGAAGCCCATATTTCAGGCAGAGAAAATGATAATGTAGTTCAAACAGGAGTATCTTTTCCCATTGTTAACTCAAGACCTGTGAGCAAAATTACTAACAGAAAATCAGTCAGTCAATACCCTAATTCCAATGAAGTTTATGCTGATTTTTCTATGGACTTTTATAAAAATGTTAAAGCATCTGCTTATGTGAATGAGTTTAAACCGAAAGAAACAAAGGATCTGTTCAGTGCTCTTGATACTAGTGATGATTCTGTGCAAAAAACTTCTCAGTCTTTAATGACAATCCATAAACGAAATCTGGAGTATCCTGATGAGAATTCTATTGCCAAAAAGAAGAAATTGAAGATTAAATCATTTGGATTTGAAGAAAATTTAAATAGTAATGGTGAATCTTCTATTGTGAAAGTAGAAAGAGTGCCTCCCACTTCATTGATAGATTTTGTCAAAGAAATTAAAACATATTTAGAAACTGAACAGTATAAACAATTCCAAATGTCAATTTCAGCTTACAAAAAGGAAGGGCAATATGAACCTTTTCTTAAAACACTGTCAAGCTTACTTGAAAATAGAAAATTGTTTTATTTATTTAAGGGCATGAAAAGGTTTTTCAAGGAAGAGCACAAACAATGTTTCCAGCAGTACTGTGATAATACTAATTTTAATACTTGATATTTTATTATACTACATATGCTAATTTATTGAAATAATTTTATCATGTGGACAGGACACATGAACATTGTATTATTATTTATATTTATAATAATTGTAATACTAAAGTAAATATGTAACATAAATGTTAGTGTGCTAGTTGATATAATATGTAATAAAATCTTTTTTTTAGTATTGACATATATCTATATTTAATATATAGAAATAATGTTGATGGATAGCTGAATGAAAAAAGTATTCACAGTGCATTAAATACTATCCTGGTTGAAATAAATGGCAGGTTTATGTATGCTAACAAGATATTAACAACTAGGATTCTAAAGTTATTACATAATATTTTTATGGTTTTTATCTTAATGACCACAGGTCCTTTACTGGATTGCACAGAGCAAAAACTTTCTCTTTGTTCTTTAGTTTTTAGGAATGCCCTCAGAACTGAAGGATTATTTAATCAAACACTTGACAGAAAAGTCTGAGTGAATATACTTGTTCCATTCAGTATTTTGTTCATATGACATAATATGGGTTGATATTACGATATTTTATTTAAAACAAGTTTTTCATGTAATGTCAGTGATGTAAATGGTTCGCCTATGTAAACCATTGTGTCCAAAATCAGTCCATAAATATGGTACCTATAGAGTTAAATATTATTGAAATTTCATAAGATTGTAAATCATGTGATGAAGTATGTCCTCGTTATTCTGACACGAGATCTGTATTTTTATGAAAGTTGACCACTAATTGCCATGACTGAGTTTTATTCAACATTTACAGAATTCCTTTTTAAATATAAATTATAAAATATTTACTGATAAGTTTTGTTATTAAAATTGTGATGAAGTCTGTTATTAAAACAAAATCACAGTTTTTGGTTGTAAATGATTTGACAGAATATGACTTAAAACTTTCTTATTTCAAGAGGAGGCTATCTATGATTGGCACAAAATGTATTGAAGATGATGATTGATTTCAAAAAATTTCTTGGCACTAGATGAAATAAATTGACTGTGTATAAGATAGTGTATGCCTAGACTCCAGTGATGTTTTGGGTTACTAACATTAAGGTAACATTACTTCCCGAAAAGTATATTTTGGTGTACTAAGGGGTGATATATGTATTATGTATCACTATTTTAAAATATGAATTATGTAAATTTTTTTTTGATAATATAGTATAGCAATTTTAAATTTAAATATGGCAATAGCATAAGTAGATGAATGATGAAATAAAATAATATATTCACTGACTTACTTTTATTTTATTTAACACAAAACATGTTCACAAACTAAAATACATTTTTTGATGGTTCGTTAATCTTGTTAGCAATTTCAACTGAATTTATTCTGAGTATAGTTTGCTGTGCACGTTGGAAGTTGATTCTCATAAACTGCTTCCTCCTCTTTTTTTTAAAATGGGTTCGTGTGTGCGAGAGACCTTTGGAAATGATTGTGGCAGTGACATTGACCAAACCTGGTTGTACTAGAGGCCTTCCAATGAGTGAGAAATCCTTTGTAGCAGCTAGAAGAACTTTGTCTAAACGGATTTTATCACCAATATTAGGAGGCCAGTATCCTTCAACTACTAACAGGTCTCCATCTGTTACGCGCCACTGTTTACCTAATAAATGCACAATAGCCAAGTTACGAGATGCTCTTTCTTCAACGAGTTTGTTACAGGTTGCTATTACTTCTTTTGTAGTATCTTTCACAGTTTCACCTATGTCTTGTCTCGGAGACAGGTTCGTAATGTATCTGGATAATATGCCTCCTGTAAATATAGAACATTTTTATTGCCTTAACATCCTTTGCGTGATAAACTTGCAAGTTGTTACAGGTATTAACACAAACCATGTCCGCTATTGAATATATTTGCTAGTCTATGCAAACTGCTTCGTATTAAGGACATATTAAAGGATTATTTTCAGATCCCTCAATATAAAACTGTGTTATAATAAACACAGTGATATTATTTTTTCACTTGTATTAAAAATAATATAACCTATTTGACTAACATGTCAATTTCAAATTGACATAACAGACAAACAATTGATTCAGTTCAAAAATTAGTTAAGTATTTATTAGAATTTAGTATTATTAAGTATTAGAACTGGCCAGATGTCACAGACCGGACTGATTCTTGATATAGAGATAGTGAACAACTTCGTGTATCTCGGTTCTATGATAAGCGATCGCGGGGAATGTGACAAGGAAATTCGACGACGAATACAAATGGCCAAAGGCGCAATGAGCAAGCTTACAAAAATCTGGCAAAACAGAAACGTCTCCAATGATACCAAAATGAGACTAGTACGAACGTTGGTCTTCTCGATTTTCTTGTACGCATCTGAGTCCTGGACGATCCGTGCTGCGGACAGGAAGAAAATCGATTCCTTTGAAATGTGGTGCTGGCGAAGAATGCTGCGAATACCATGGACAGCAAAAAGAACCAACATATCAATTCTAGGCCAGCTTAAAATCAAAACTAGACTCTCCACCATTTGCTACCAACGAATACTCTCTT
>DWDV01001356.1:0-13453 GCA_018245615.1 Mimoniades ocyalus | reverse complement strand
GAGATGTTATTTAATTTGTAGTTACAACTTTTTGTTATTGAAATACGCTGTCGAAGACACAGATTTTATATGGTCTTCCTAGCCCAGTAATAATTGTATTCAATTTCGGATAATACTGAAGTAGTGGGTGAAATGTATCAAAGATGTGTTTGAAATATTGAACCACTTGTGTCTGGGCACATGTCTTTGATATTTTTGATTATGTTATACGATTTTAGTTAATGCATAATTAGTAAAAAACGTGAATAATAATCCTTGACTAACATTAAGTTGACATTATTATGACGTCTTAAAGTCTTCATCATTATTAGATCCAGTGCTACACATAAGTCTCCCCCTTTTTATAGAAATTTATGTCCACAAATACATTGTAAAATATACATATGTATTATGCTATTAAATTATTCTGTACGTTTGAGTGTAGCCTAAATTCACCCACGTACCTATGTACTCGTAAAATGATACTTCAAAGCTTCCGCAGTTTTCTCACGAATATTAAAAAACTTCTTCTCGTTTAAGAGACAAGTTTTCTTTTTATTTTTGTATGAGTGTGCTAAAAAGTTATATTAGGACATTTCACGTATCTTAATAATTAGATATCATAATACGACAATGGCATTGTACATCTTACATGCCTTTGCGTCATGTGTCATGTAAAACGACCTTAACATTATCATTATAGTGCTTTACTCATTAATGTCAGTATAATTAAACTCAAACCAGTACTTAGTGATAGTGAACATTTAAGCGTAGTGGCTTAAAGTTCAGCTTTTCATTCCTTGGGTTCTGAGTCATGGTGCGCAACAACCTTAACAAAAGTCTACGTTTTAAGTTTACATATCACTTGCTATAACGGATAAGGAAGACGTTGAGATCAAACGTACGCATCATAGACTTCTTAAAAAACACATTTTCCCTCTGGTGTGTTAAGGCTGCCAACGCGCTTTTTTTGAGCGTGGAAGACTACGGCCTTAACCCTGTCATTCTAAGTTATAATTCAACTTCCTATTTAAAATTCATATGAAATAAATTGTGATATAAACTGTGATAACAAAAAATGGAATCCATTTGACATTATATTTTGTTTACTGTATTTTACATTAATTAAGTAGCAAAGCATCCACTCCTGTGGCCTTACGAAATAAGTTGGAGCGTTCGGAGTTGAGGAGGAGTTTAGCGTCAAAGTTCTTAGCGTCTCATTACCCCACTGAAGTACTTAGAGTCGCGTCAACTCATATTTTTAAGTCAGCTGAAGAGTACCAAGGAGTTTTGATAATTAGATACATATCTTCACGCCAGGTCCCTTGCGGGGTAGGCAGAGAGCGCAGTGTGCCAAATATCTCTATTCTTAAACAATGAAACATAATAATACATATAATTAAACATTTTTTATTTTTCATTCCGAACTATAAAAAAAATAATTTAGAGATTTTATATCAAGGATCGACTACCGGGAATAATCGAGACTATATCGAAGTATCGAGAATTACAAAAAAAGATGTCAAAACATCGAATAACAGAGTAAGAGTTTTTTAATTATTTAAAAAATATATTTTTTGTGTATTAAATATATTCAAAATACCTTCGTCAAATGAAGACTTGTAGATTTTAATGACCAAAAATGAGTTTTTAAAAACATACTCCAGGTTATATTTTTTAAATATATGTACCATGTAAAACCTGCACACGGGTGGAGTACAGCGTGTATTATCACTGTTCGTTTTCGAACAAAGACAACAGGTGTTTAATTAATTAACTTATTATTTACATCTTGAACTCATGGGATACAAGAGCTTTTATAATGCCTATACTAACGTATTCTCTCCCAGTCAAATCTGGGTGATGGAAAAAGCATGTGGTAGATGCATACTATTATAACAATAATCTAATAATATCAAACATATTTATATACATAAATATACACAAACATATATGCAGTAAGTATTTATAGCGCTTTGAAAATCAACTGCCCAGTGTTCTATGTGAAGGCATATGTTGGTATAGTGAAAAAATATTTTTGAACGTCATAATATGACGTTTGTACTTACATCAGTGATATAATGATCTTCGCTCGTATAACAGACGTGTTGATTGACGTTCTCTGTTGATTTTTAATTTTAATACATTAATACTTTGTATTATTACGTTACAAATTTAGATACATATCCAAACAAGTTACGACAACGTCTCTACGAAGCACACTTACTTATTCGCATACTTATGTAGTCACATATTTATTAGTCACATACTTGGTCGCAAACTTGCTTAGTCGCACACTTAGTTAGTCACATATTTACTTAGTCGCTTACTTACTTGGTCGTATATTTATTAGTTACACACTTAGTCGCAAACTTACTTAGTCGCACACTTACATATTTAGTTACAAATTTATTTAGTTGCATACTTACTTAGACTATATTTGTCAGGCATCGATTTCTTCACCATTTCCTTGCAAGCGTCCACGTTAACAAATGTAAAAGTTTCGACTGTTAGTTCATTGTTCTGAAATTATAATTTTAAAACGACAAATATATATTACGCCAGGTCCTTTACAGGGTAAGGAGAGAGCACCGACTTTCAAATATCTCTATTGTTGCATACCTGACAGGGTACTTCCACCTTCACCACGGTAAACCTTAAAATTACGGTTACATGAAACAAATAAATTATGTAAAGTAACCCCCACATGTATTTTTACAAAATTTTATACGTACTGTATAGTATTATTGACTGCCTCGTTGGTCGTGTTGATTGCAAGTGCGACTGCCGATCGGGAGGTCCTGGGTTCAATTACACTACAAAAATTTTCTAAATTAGATTTTCAAGTAATGGCTCGGAGTCTGGATATGTGACCGGTGTATGGCAATAGGCTCACCACCTATTCCGTAGTGGGACCTAAACGTAACTGGTGAAACGTAGGAGTGTTCTACATTCCTCTGCCTACCTTTTAAGGGATTACATGCGTGATGTTACGTTCTATGTAATATTTATAAGATTGTAAAACTAAATAGGCACATAACAGTACCTATATATAAAATCAAAAAAGCATGTGCGATCTATGCCCACATGCACATGCACTCAGCTGCAGTCATGCTCACATTTACGTCAAATTTCCATACTGGCTTAGTTGCCTGTATTGTAATTTACGACTAAGTATTTTTATTTAATAACATATTTTGAGCCAATTATTGTATTGTTATAGAGAGTTCAAAACGCTAACAAACGAGTTCACACGGGATTAGACCGACATCATTTTTTAATGTAATGTCATAAATTTCACACTTTTAAATAAATTGTCTGGGGACACAAAACCCATGCTATTTTCTTTTTTAACAAAATTGCAGTTAATTGACATTAGGTATTTTTTTATCCCATCCTATAATTATAATATAATAGGTACTTAGGAGAAAATATATGGGCGAAAATTGTGAATGAATGTTGTTACAATTTTTTGTTCTAAACGATATTTGAATGTATAATCATCATTTATTTATAGAAATTATTAAACATGAATGTAAAAAAAAAACAGGTTGCAAGACTTAATACGCTAATATGTTAATGATTTAACTTGCTTTAGATCCCATGGTGCGTCGCCAGTTCTTCCAGAAGGGGTTAAATAAAATATTTATCATTGGTCCCTCGTCGTTCGCTTGAGACTCATAATCTACGTCGCTGCTATTCTGAAAAGATATGATACACAAATATCTATATACATGTATATGATACACAAATATCAGAGGAGTGATGTGAATATTCAACTAATTGATCTTCCTGTCATTTGTTTGCCCAATTAATGTGTTTTTTTTAATATGTTGTCCTTTATTTACGCCATCAGTCTGTCTAAGGGCGCTGTACTATACCATAGGTCTGCTACTAAACACAGTGCTACTGATCAATGAAATGTCATTTTAAAACGTAACATCATGGTTATGATTTCCGAAGAGGTAAGCAGAGGTGTATAGTACACTCTCACGTCTCACCAGTTACGTTTACGTTCCACAATGGAATAGATATATTGCCACACACTAGGCACAAATCCAAACTCCAAGCCACTCGAAAGTCTAAGTTATCATAATATAATAGTATCCGGCCTGGGATTTGATCCCAGCACTTCTCGATCGGCAGTCGCGCTTGCAACCAACACGAGGCTGTCAGACTTTACTACGAGTATGTCTCTTATCTTTTTACTTGAATTTTTTTATCTTTTTTCGAACCACAATTCACGAGCGAATTCATATTGTATACTGCTAACCAAAAAGTGCAGATCATTGTCGTCTATCTAAACACGCTTCAATTTCACACATCCTGATTCATGGAGCGCGGATAATAAATCAAAGAGAGCATCATTAGCGACGGAAAAATACGCGAAGTTGTGAACGGCTCAATTGATACGGCCTGAATGGTGATTGAAACTGACACAGCCATCCAATTAGTATCGTGTTCTTGTAACGGGCTGAGCGTCGTATCAAGTTTATGTAAGGGTATACATAGATTTGTATATACGAGTAGATAACATATTTGAATGTCTATGCGAGTATACGGGATTGGAAGGTTTCCTAAGCAATTTTGTAATAAACTGCGTTTATATTAAAGTCATACGCACACGCACATTCTATTTTTTAATTAAAAATATTATAAATGTTAAGTTTTTACATTATTAGTGTAATTTGTTTTGGCCTTATAATTTTAATTAAATTTAAGACTACTTTATTTACTAATATTTACGCTGTTGGATTACCAAATAAATAAATAAATAAATATTTGTAGTCAAAATATGAAATTAATGTAAATAAGATTTAAAGTTATAATAACTATAGTTATAAATAAATTAGTAAGTTTGTAGTCAGCCATGCTAGTCACGTACAGGTTGACATACTTCGCACGTCTTGAGGAACATTTTGGAGAATTCAAGGTGTTCACGTTTCCTTGTAATGTTCTTCTTCACCATTACAGCAAGTGCTATTTCAATTTTCAAAATGCTTAGAATGTCAATATTCTTTGGGCAGAATGAAAAAAATATAATGACGCAAATATTGCCAGCCAATTACCAGTTTCTCTGTTTTATGTTCGTGCATGCAACTTTCAAATAAATTCACGTGTAAATTAACTGCGTTTAACAATTGTGTATGACTTTTAGCGGTCAACTAGTTGTGTAGCGGTCCAATTTATTTTCCTGCCGCCCAATGGCCATTTTTATATAAATATTCTGTTTTAATTGTTCACAAACATCAGTGCTTAGTTACAACTTTTTTATGTGCATTAATGTGAGAAATACACGTGGAGTTTGTAAGGATAAGTAGTCGTATTTGGGACTCGACGCTCTGCCTACCCCTGCAGGGTTTAAGGAATCTGATGTAACATAATAATAATAATAATTTGTAAATAGTAATACGGATCTGATGCGTTACAAGCTAATTTAATTTCTATACAATATTTATACAGGTTTATTTCATAATAATCACCCGTTTATACTTCCACATTCAGTCACGAATCTCGTGTCGGAATAAATAGGGTAAAAGTCTCTACTTTTATTTATTCACATACAATAATCTTCCTGTAAAAGTTCATTATTATGAGTACAGCGTTTAAAATTTCACTGTGGAAGATTTAATTTATAATTTCCGTTTCGGTCTGTGGTTCTCACTTGTTAGCGGTAGGAAATTAACTGACGTAACAATGAAATTGTTTATACATGCATATTTATGATAATAGAGGCTTTTTCAGCTGCAAAGAGGTCATTTAGTTGATTTTCGTTCAAATTAATTGTGAAATAAAATTATTTTTCAATAACAAAATTATTTATCTGAATATGATATTCAATCAATTGTAAAACAATCAAATTATTACGTATACAAGAGCTTTCTTATAGATGTTAAAAATCAAAAACCGTTTCTAAACTCAATTTTAGAAGCGCAAGTCAATAAATCGGCTTATGGTCCACCATACAGCAAAGAAGGTTGTAGCGAACGAGTGAGTGAACTAAATACCGTGCACGCCGATGAACAGCAGCGCGGGAGGAGTGAAAATCTATGCACTGTGGACCCCAACTCACATTTGGTCAGCATAGCAGATGACGACCGCAACATTTATCATTCTGAGAGGAGACCCGTGTTCAGCATGCAATGATAAAATCATTGATGATAATGATGATGATGAATTTGTGACCGATCTGGTGTTACTAAACAAAATATACGTTTAGTAGAATAAATTTTCATTTCGTTGCGTTGATCAAACCAAGGTTACTTCAATCTCAGGTGTGTAAAGCAATCAAGTGTAGGTACAATGAATACAGGTATTGGACGGATTTCCAACTGTATATTCGACAATAAAGTCGTTTACAAATCTTCTACATAACTTTTCTGCCTCGATCCGAGTGTCAATCCACAGTTCGTACAACCGTAATCTCCAATTTTCTATTATACAATTGTATCGATAACACATAACGGGCTAATGAAGCTTCAGTGCCTTTTACTGGTGAAGCTATCGATTTTTGCATCGTAATGTATATTAAAACATGTGATCTTATAAAGGTACAATTATATATATCTATCCACGGTTCATATGTATATAATATATTCTGCGTCTATGTATACACGAATCAAAAAAGGAATGAATGGTAAAATGAAAGAACAAATGTGTTTAGTAAAAAGGAACGTAAATTTAAAAAGTTAGATAGGCCAATTTGATTGGTGGAAACAACCACCCGCCATCTTTCCCTCCCCCGCCCTACCTTCCTTTCTCTTTGAAAAACACCGGTAACATATGCACTCTCGCAGCTCGCATACTATTAAGAAAATTAAGTTGTGTTGTGAAAATCAAAGAAAACCAAGTTTCCAACGTCCCTCTCCTATCGAGGTAAGTGGTTGTAATTTTTTATCCTAATCAAAATGAATGCTAGAATGAAAGAAAAAAATGAGCGAATGGTAGGATGAAATAACATTGCATACAAGAATTTTAATCAATTAAGGGTAGAAGTAAAGAATAAAGTGATAGTAAAATAAGAGTGAAGACGAACGAAAGGTAAATAGGAAGTAAGAAAGAAATAAATAATAAATGATTAAAACAAAAAATCCTCACTGTATTTGTATCTTCGTTTGACGATGCTATGGCCCTGCTTCTAGGCGTTTCCGATCTTTTTTTACTTGATCTTTTCGTTGGACGCTGTGTTCTCTTAATGTTTTTTTGTTTATACATATTTGGCTTACGGTTTGTGAGTTGTCTCGCTTTTGACCTGTGATTTTTGATTGGTATTGGGGTCTGCAATAATAACATTTTTGTCTACTATAAGTATAAAGTTTTTAAAGAAGAGTTTCTAATTTAAGTATAAGATCACTGTAATTTTTTTCAGAATTAAGCAAATTATCGTAGGTCGCCTAAAAGTAAATAATAAAAATAAAGATATGAGTCAATAACCGTTTCTTCTTCAGTGCTGCTTTCAAAAGATATTGCTTGTTCCGTTTGTAACATTAATCGTTTTTTCCAATCATCGCTTCTTTGTAAAGGAAGCTTGTTTTGCTGTAAAGGTTTTAACTTTTTATGCAATCTGATACCAAAAGGATTATAGTCTATCTAATACATTTAAAAAATGATAATTAAACTACATATGATAGATTTACGGCTGTATGATGAAATGATTACGGCTGTATGACCACTAGTTTGATGAAAATTCGTAAGGTTCTATTGCATATAAAGGATTAAATATAAGTTATAGTCAAAATCACAATGGCATCGACGCTGAATCTATTATAGAAACATGAACTTCTTATCACGAGTACGAATACAATTATAATTCAACGGCTTATCTGTTCTGTGGCTGGACTATGTTATTTCAGGCAGGACTATTAAAAGCCGGCTTAGCTCTCTTTCATATTAAATTAAACGAACTTGTAGACAGAACATTGTCTGGATTCATTCATGTTTTTATTACCTTTACATTCGGCGTTATTGCTAATCTTAGAAGTCAAAAAATGTACACGCAATCTCAATAACCTCTGATTGGTTAAGCCATTGGGATAAATAAGTACATTTAATTTAATTGTACAACAAACATAATAAAAGAAAAGTATCAGCCTAAAAAAATGATTTTTCTTAAGTAAAAAAAATCTTTTCAAAACAGTCTTGGTTCTTGAATATTTTAATATTATTAGATGAAAAACATTGAAGACAGAAATATATTTAACTTGTTCCTAATATACAACAAAAACTTCCAGATTTTATGTTGTAAATAGACCTCTTTACAATACGAATTAGAGTTTACACAAAATTTCATTTTTCACCTTTTGACGTTATTGACCTTTTAAATTATTTCGACTTACTTGATTCTCCTCACAATGGCCCCAACTCAAAACAGTAACGTTAGAATGGTAGCTCGTGGATAGTTTCTGTCCAGCGAGGGCAATAGAAGTGCCGGGCTTATCTGACATCATTCCCGCAAAGGTGTAGACCAAAGCAATGTCTGCGGTCCAACCTCTGAACATTGGATGGCTTACGATCCTTTCAATTGGAAGATACTGCTCATAGCCCGCTTCAAACATCTTTTTACTACCTATGACTACGAATGAGGCTGTTAACTCAGGTTGAACATATTTATTGCGAACCTTGCAGCTAGAAATAATAAAATTAAAATTAATACCCTCAACATACAAAACCCTCAATGGCAATCAGGATTAGTTGGAATAAAATCGATTTCATGGCACAGACAGCAGTATTGAAGGTTTTTGGATAAAAGTGAAAAATTACTATATACAGTGGTAGAATAGTACGAAAAGTACGTAATGTCAATCTTTATGAAATGTGTGTATGGAATTTATAATTAATTTGAATTGAAATTTGGATTTATACATAAACGTACAAATATTCTTTATTCATGTATAGAATGTATATTCGTGTGTATATGTGTATTCATATATGCATATATGCTGAAGTTCAAGGCTGGAAGCAGAAGCCAAATGTAGTAAAGACTGGGGCAGGGCGCGGTGGTGCTCGTTAAGGGATATCTATGGGGGATATCTGTGGTATAGGGGATATAGGGACTGCGGATAATGATGATCTGATCTCCAATACCAACAAGCAGTGTCCCGCTGTGATAACAACGTTATCGTGAATTATTGTTCCAGTGCACGTTCTCGAAGTACCATCTGTGAAAAGTATACTGAAAGAAAACACATTAATTGAAATTTAAATAATACAATGTAAGCTTAGATTTCTAGTTATCATCGCATTGTCACTCCAACTTTAAACAACAAAGGCGAATCCTAAAGAACAAGGTTACATGCATCTTTATTAAATTAAATTCAATTCAATTGGCATTGGAATATGGATCTCTTAAATGTGCAGGTTTTCTTACGCAGATTTCCTGCACTATTATTGTTTGGTTGACTTCATCGAGAATGGATATAAATGTTTTATTACATTTTTGAGGTTTGTAAAATAGTGATATTTGGTGTTCCCAAAGTTTGAGGATTTATTTGAGGAAGGCTGAGTTAACAATACTTTTTAAAAGTTATCGTTAGAAATGGATATAACAGCAGCTTTGAATCTTTTTCCTGGGCACACTAAGCATGGACGTCGCTAACAAAAGTCTTTTCTCATAATGTGATCTTAGTTCACGTAAGTTGCATAAGCAGTTTGAAAAAATTCTCTTACTCAATTAATGCCACGAAGGTGTAGTTAGACATTCGTTTCAAAATTCCACTGTGCGCACCCTCTTGTTCCATTGATTTTGTTGGATCGAAATCATCTTCCGAATCTAAAATAAAATTTACTATTATATTATATTTGATAAAGTAATAAATTGTATTAAATACATATGTAGATTAAAATTTGAGAACTCTTAACAGTAGTCGTTATATCGGTCTTGCAAAAATAATAAACAAAAAAATATTGCACTAAACATTCTTAACGAAATGTCTATTTATATCTAATGAATGTATACATATTTGTTAAGTGTTCATATTTTTTTAAACAATTTCTGAACTCTGTCTACTTTTTAAACAATGTAAAGATTTTAAAAGTCTTTCAACAAGATTATTGTTGTAGTATGTAGCTTGAAAACAAAAAAATGATCAGTACATATTTAATCGTTAACCGAAAACATCGCTGTTTATAAATGAGTGGGAACAAAAGAACGTTGCGACAGAAAGTTGCCATGTAATATACATATCTAATTGTATACCGGTGTAACGGTAAAGAATAATCGAGAAATCCTGTAGGTACATCTTAGAGTTTTCATTATGTCATATAAGTGTAATTCATGAAATTTATTAGCCCACATTTAGCAAGTGTGGTATATCATGGGCCTAACCATTCCTGTCCTCAGAGGATACCCATTTCCAAAAGTCGAACAATAAAATGGTTAAAATTGATATGATGATAATGATAGAAAAAAAACATACGAACCCAAAACATGTTCACTTTGTTGAGAGAGAACATAATAATATTGTTTTTCAATAAAAATACTGGCCATCAAAAATATAACGTTTAAAACTAGTTTCATGTCTTTTAAAGAAACAATTTCCTATAAATCCATTTACTGTCGCGAAGGAAATGTGCAACTCATGTGGTACCGAGAAGATTACCATCGGCACAAAAAGTAATTGCGTTCAGCTCATGTTATCGTCAGTACGTTTTATTACTTAAGAATTTTCTGATGAAATAACTTTTTTGAAGGAATGTATTTATATAGCTCGTATGCATATTAAACTTGATGCGATAATGAAGATTGAGTACTACGCAATATATTTTTAAATCTAGATAATCAACCAGCACTCAGGTCATCCAGTGGGAATTACAGCAAGAGACATTCTTATCTAATTTCAAATAGTATTAAGCGTCTATATCTAGATACCTCGCTCTGTGGGGTTATATAGCTTAGCAATCTTCTTTTCTACGGGTATAAATCTGTGATAATTCAGACTACATTGATTTTATTGGTACTCGTATTTCTTATGTCGTGGATCTAGCAAATGGGCATGATGGACACTAATATCACGTGGTTACTACAACTAACTGTTACTTACATTTACATAAATATACAAATTCATATTTCATTTAATAAGACTCGAATATTTAGTTATTTCAAAAAAGTCGAAACGGTTTACACTGAAGCGTCGAGTTCCAGTAAATTTTAATTTCATTTTTGCCCTTCGTTCTTTTTCACGAAAATGAAGAACTTCGATTTTTCTTTTGAGAGCGGTGGAAGGCAAGAAGTTATTATGCAGATTAAAGTATTTCGACTTTGGCGAAGTGGCATTATATAAAAATTCTAAGTTACCAAACAATTCTGTTGAACAATGGAAGTGAATATTTTCATAACACTGTAATCCGCTAAGTAAATGTATTGGAAAAGTAGATTTTTCTGCATGGATTTACAAGAACGTAATATTGAATATGAAGTTTACCGACATTTTTACGATAAATTCCGTGATCGAGGAGCGTCTTTACGTCTGCTGTTTTCCACTTCGATGGAAAGTCTTTCGGAAGTGAACTAAACTGTAAAAAATATTGTTTAATGACAAAGAAAACATGCGTGAATCATGAACCAAAATTCGGGTTGACAACGACCGCTTAAAAATAGTGATGCGTCAAATAATCTGCTAACATCTAAAAAAGTTGTTCCATCTTGAAATAATATCAGTCCTAGAAAAAAAAATTATATTCACCAATTCAGCAAACCCTAATTTTATATATTCATTAAAATAACCTAATATAACCCTAGAATCCTAACCAAACATTAGATACTCGTCGTATTATTGAAGAGCTTGAAATGAATTCCCACAAAAGCTTTAAAATCCCAATGTCGTTGACAAACTCAAGATCTAAGTACACAATGTGTTCCATTCTCTCATGTAAACTATAAAAAATAATACTAAGATACATTCAAGAACGAATAAGAATACAATCCAACCAAATCTTTGTTTAAATACTCTCGAGGACACGTTCAAGAGGATAAGGAATGAAAAGGCGGGATATTTGACATATAGCTTTCTGATCCCATTCAAGAGGATAGTCTCGCAGAGACGTGCGTACCTACTTGTAACCACTTGGAAGAAACGTCGTTTAATATGTTAGTTCAATGATATTATACAGTAAATACCTCATTTTCCGGCTTGACATTGTTGACTGTAATTATATTTTGAAACTAAATCGTTATGGATAGCGTTACTAAATTTAGAAATCTACTAGAGATAGATTCGCCAATAAATGTTTAATTGTATTCAACTGGCACATCATTCTTCTTTTAATATAATTGGTTTATTTACGAGTACAATGTTAGGGACAATGGAAACCAAGACTCGCCTATCTAGACCAATAAATAAGGTGTTCTGTGATGGGGACGTCAGAAAATTCCGAAACCGGCGTGCGTGTATGAAGAGACTGATGAATGTGGACGAAGCACGACAGGTGTGTAAGAATAGAGATATTTGGCACTCTGTACTCTCTGCCTACCCCACAAGGGACCTGGCGTGATGATATGTATGTTTGTGTGGATTATTATTTTAAATAATGATACTTAACTCTAGACTCCATAAAAAAATTACGAGTTATTTTTACATTTTTTATTATTAGATGAAAATGAAGCTACAAATGTTTTGATTTTGCTCATGAATAGGATGGTCTATCGCTCATGACAATCTATTGCTTAACTGAAAACTTTAATATATTGATTGAGATATTTATAAACATAACCTTCCATAAAATTCAAAATCAATTAGAACTACAATGTCTCTGCACATCAGCTTTTAACGAAACGCTAACAATGGATACCTTACCATATGTGATCGACTTTACATAGTTTCGTTCTTTACTCACACCACTGGCGCCTCGCTATTCACGTTCATGCGTTCTGAAACTCTAATTAATGACGATGAAATCAACGTAACTGCACGCGGCAATATGACACTATAAATCTTGTGACGTCACAACATTCCTCCAGGAGCGAGGGCAGAACATCAACGCGAGTAGTGTGCCAAAAAATAAACGCTTTCTGTACTAGGGTATACTAATATTATTATCTCTAAGATATTGTCCTGTTTTGAAACGGGCATTTGTCTATTATTAATTTATCATCACGCCAGGTTTCTTACGGGGCAGGCAGAGAATACCGAGTGCTAAATATCTTCATGGACCTAATTTGATTCTTTCCCATGTTTTTTTTCTTATCTTGCATTTGTTTTAGGTATGTGTGACAATACATATGAGAAAACACATGAAATGGGTGCAATTAAATGATCTGTTTATGATCGGGTACATTAAAATGAAAACCCATTTTCTTGTACATTAAAATGGAGACAAAACATACAAACGCGACTGCCTTGGTGATTTGCAAGTGGTTGTTAGCACGACAGCTGAGCAAGTGGTCCAGGGTTTGATCTCCGAGTCGGGTAAAAATTATTGTTTTTAACTTGCAATTTCAAGTAGTAGTTCAAAGTCTGGATTTATACGCGGTGTATAG
>DWDV01001355.1:0-13454 GCA_018245615.1 Mimoniades ocyalus | reverse complement strand
TTTAAAGGTTTTTAGAACAAATTCCGCTTGGAGCGAATCTATTCTCAATTGAGAAGAGAGCGCTTCAAAAACCTAAACAAACCGGTTTAAGCCAAAACTGCTACTACGTCACATAAGTGCTGCGGCGGGCGTGTTTCGACTTATTTTTCCAAAAAAAAAACTATTTAGAGGTTTAAACCGGTTTAAACCGGATTTTTGACACACAATCCTTATAATTTTGCTCTTTAACGAAACCGATTTTTTTGAGATTAAGGTAGAGCTAAACCTTTATAAAACCCTCTTTAGGTATTTGCGCTGATTAAGGTTTAAAAATTAACCGGTTAACAAGCCTTGGTCGTAAATTTTTAAAAATAATATAGTTTCCTCAATACCTTAACATCAATGCCATAAATTGCCATATGACATTGTGTCAGTGGTAAATTAGGTACCTACTTATTTTTCAACACATTAAATTAAATCGAACATGTTTATGCCCTGTTTTGTTACCTTACTTAGAGTAAAGGATAAAATAATTATGGTCTCAAGATATATGTTATTGTACAGTTCGGTGGAAGTTATATTAGTGTACGCTATTGTAATTAAATCAAAGAAAATACTGCACATGCACTCATTGAAAAATGTAAGGTCATTGATCCTCGCCTTTTCTGTAATATTTTTCAGTACAACGATTTAAGTATTTCTTGAAAGATCCTTTGTTAAAAAAGTAATGTCGTTAAGATCGTCACTTATCGAACGACATCGTTGTAGTCATTAGACTGATTTTACACGAGATTGAAAAAAAATGCTAAAATTATTAATTTCAAGAGTTTGTGAATCAGTTTTTGTAACACATAAACTGTTTGTACTTGATAAGAAATGTTGAATGTTAATGTTTATGTTTTTTACCTTAATCATGTCTTAGCTTTATCCAATGCCTTTGAACTGTAAAAACCACCAATTTTCGACTTAAGCGGTGTTATTCGATAAACGAAGATATGTCTAATTCACAATGACGGCATACTTTTTTAATAACTCAGGATATTTTTGGAATGCTTCGTTGGTTTAGTGATTGTAGCGTACCTGCTGAGCGAGCGGTCCGGGGTTCGATCCCCGAGTCGGCAAAGTGATAGGGTTTTTCTAACTAGAAATTCCCCGTAATTTCACTGAGTCTAGATGTGTCTCTGGTGTATGGCAAACATGTTCGCAGTCTATTACATGGGGTATGTAAAATAATTAGTAAATCGAAGGAACGTACTACACTCGGCCTGATATTATGGGATGTTCATATTTTCTTGAATTTTTGTAATTCGAAGTAATGCCTAATAAAACCACATGTTTCTACATAGTAATATGCGGAACAATTCAGCGTTGCCAGACGTCGTGATTTTGGCGGAACGTTCCGATATTTAAATGAAAATTAAATGTTCCGCGCGGGACAGGCTTAGTCCCGCTTCCGGGGATAACTGGACCGTGCGTGCAACATGCTGAGGAAGCTTTAATATCATATTTATATACATTTCTATCGCTATTTTTGCTATTTACTGTCACGTGAACGTAATTAAAAACTCAAATAAAATGGTAAATATTTAAACACTTCTGATTATATACGTGTTTTACTATGTCCCGTTTTCGATGAAAGAATCCAGCTTTATTCATTCAAAAAGTTTCAAAATCCCGACTTGGCAATGAAAACTTGCAACGCTGGAACCATTGTAATAGAAATTCTTTTGAGACTAAAATGTTCGTAAACAATCTATTAATGGTCACCCATGTTGGCCATGGCTGACCACACTCGCGGTATTCAATTTGCAATTTTACAAAGAATCTTCATCTCGTTTATGTCAATCTCTTTGTGTAGAATGTTATGACGGCGCCGCCTTTCAATAATAGTGCCTTCACTGTGACCATAAGTAGGTATTACGTGAAATGAATAATTTAAATAAATTATTGTATACATTACCAATACATTACTTCGTAAATTATTATTATTACAGTATTACTTACTGTCACATAATGTTTCATCATTCAAAACATATCCGAATAATATTAAGTAAAATATGTTTTTTTCTTCCAAGAACCTGAAGGATATTATTAAATAGTTATTAAGCTGAGAATAGTTTGTATATCATTATTATTCTATTATTATATACACACATTATTATACACACACATATTGTATATGTATAATTTATACTGTGCAAAAAAGCCTAGGTGCCGTGTAGCGTCTCAATAATACTTTAACGGCACTTTCAGTTTGTCGAGTAGACAGTTATTTGTGATATGCCGTTTGCGTGCGCTGGACAAGCGAAAAAATCATGGGCGCTAAACAGAAATATACATACAATTTTGTTTATTAACAATTTTATTGAACAGATGGAAAATACAAGAATGCTTTATTACATTGACAATGCTTACGAACGTAACATCACGCATGTAATCACCGACGAGGTAGGTAGAAGAGTGTTTCCCAAGTGTGACTCCCAAGTTTCACCAGATAGGTTTGCATCCTAATATAAATAGGGGCTGAGCCTATTGCCATATATCGTACACATTTCCATACGAGCCACTACGAAAAAATCCAAATTAGAAATATACAGGTAGTGCGTGACCCGGGGTTTGAATCCAGGGCCTACCCATCGGCAGTCGCGCTTGTAACCAACACGAGCAACGAAGCAGTCATTGTTGACAATGTTTACTAGTCAAATATGGCCCAATAAGCCAATAACTTTCCTATTTAATCTCGCACCCGTGCGCGTCATTAGATTTGTCCTTCAAATGTTTATTAAAATTCTTATAGATTATTAGAACATAGTCGGAACGTTATGCGCTGTTTCGCTCTATCATATGAGGCCGAGCGAGTGAGATGTACTATCAAACTGCAAATTACGCGGGATTATTGGTGTTCGGAAATTAAATACCGCGCTTAGTTTTTTTTTAAGTGACCAACCATTTAAATTTTTTGCCAATTTGAAAACATATAGTTTATTCGAAAATATACTATGAGGCATTACATGTAAAGTGTTGTTCTCTAAAATGAAATTTTAACGCTTTGTTTTTAGTGGACATTAACTATGGAATGCAAAAGATCAGACAGAAAGACATCCAAACAGAATAAATTTAATATTCGTGTTCATCACACAAGTAAAATTGTCCAGGGGGAGCCAGGCCCGTGACCCTCAGCTCAACCGTTAAGTTCACTCCTCACCGAAAGATCAGTCTTATTAATATTGAATAACATATTTATTAAAATCTTATTTTAACACGCGACACTCCATAATGCCCATTAAATGAAAACAAACAAAAGAAATGTGCATTCATTGATATGCAGCGTGCTTACATAAGATCAGCGGTCCACTATAGGGCAGTGAAGGTTCGCGCTTCTTTGGATTGTTTTTTAAATGCAACCGCCATTGTGCGATGGCGCGTTTGCCAAGGTCAGCGATTCGTTGTGCCACTACTGTTGGAAATGTAACGTTTATTTTATGGCATTAGTTAAAGATAAAAGATTAGTGCCTGCAAGTAATGGATTAATTGTATGCATTATTAATATATATTTTTGTACATTCTTGTTATTTGTACATTATTGTTTTGTACATTATTATATATGTATAAGGTGTAAGTGTAAATTCTCCAGAAGCGAGTGTGTATGAAGAATGATAATGTAGAAAAAGAATTTCAGGTCTGTAATTACCCAGAGCTATTTAATACCGTTATTTGGTACTCGGTGCTCACTGCTTGTCCCATAAGAAAGCTGTCGTAAAAATATAATAATAATAATTATTAGTAACAATGGATGTTCCCATAATAACATCTACCACAATAAAATTAATGAACGTATTTTAAGTGGCTGCAATGGACTGCATGACCCGTTACCCTTGCCTCGTTAGTTGAATAAAATATGTGTTTTACAAATAATAACACAGTAATATGAAAAATAATCTGTTATTTCATAGAACAATAACAATTATCGGACGTGTAAAAAGTTATCACCAATTTGCACGCGGGTGGCAAAATATTTTTCCCAGTATATTACAGTACTGCCCGGATTAGATGATATATTTTGCTATTAAAAGCAAATACCTATTGACACTTACTAAAATAAAAAAGTATACACGCTCATTTAATGCAATAAAATAAAACCTTATCAATGTGCTGTTATAAGCCGGTCCAGTAAAGAAGTGAATTTAAAATGACGACTTGTTCTTAAGTGAAGAGATGGTAAAGTCAGCAAATTAAGTTCTTTAATATTTTTATAGTGCTCAAATGTAAAAGCGGTAAGTTCTATCACGGTTTTGCTGATGAGAACATTGGAGACAATGCAGCTTCTGTTTCTATCGCTGACAAGGAACAATTGCATTAGTTTGAAGTTGAAAAGAGAATGACTATTTGAAAAAATTAAATAATAATGCGGTAATCCCTTTTGAATGTCTAGTGCGCATTGCAAAAAAATCAAATTCCCCACCAACGTTTACCTGCATGTTGTTCTGAATGCGTCCAACTTAGGATTATTTAAGCCAAAATAAAATGAAACTTTCTAGGCCAGCGTATAACTACATTTTAAGTTGCATTCCACTTGCCATGAAATAATATGTTAACTAAACACATACCCAAAAATTATCTATATTTATTTGAAAATAATCTTAGACACGATCTGTGTAAGTGGGACAATATGTTAGCATATGTATACGATTTTCGTAATTAACACATTGATGCTAATTACGCTAATTTTGCATTAGGTATACTGTATTTGAATTTCGAATAAACTCTTTTCTAGAAAGTCTTCTTTACTGCTCTTATTTTTAAACTGTGCTGAACTGTAATTATATTACGCTAATTGTATACGCCCATCTACCTTTTTTTTCGACCCTTTTATCATTTCACTGCTGGAACATGGGTCTCCTCTCAGAATGGGAGAGTTAAGGCCATAGTCTACCACGCTGTCCTATTGCGGGTTAGCAGACTTCACACATTAGAGAACATTTTTTTTTATGAACTCTAAAATGTGCAGTTTTCCTCACAATGTTTTCCTTCACCGTTATAACAAGTGATATTTAAACTTAAAACGCACATTTTTAATAGGTGCGCGCTAGGATTGGAACCCGGTCTCCCGGAGTGAGAGGTCGAATTTCAAACCACTAGGCTATCACTGCTCGTACTAAAGTTTAATTTCCAATACGTTCTTCACTAGCAAAGTCCTCTTTAACGTTTCAACTTTTATACTTCAGTGAACTGTATTACATCATAATCATCATAATAAAAAAAGAACAATAATAATCATCGTCATCATTACCAGCCTAATTCCACAGCTGGCCCAAGGCCTCTTCCAAGGGATTTTTTCCCATAACTAAGAATTGTCATTATATTAAGCTAATTACGTCCACAGTCCACCGTTACACAAATTCTATATTGTACCCAATTTGAATTTCGAATAAATTCCTCGCAAAGTTCTCCGTAACGTACTTATTCTTAGGCTCTTCGTACACAAGGCTGTGCAATTCTTCGATACTCGACGACTTTAGTCTCCAAAGTCTCCAAGCGTCTACCGCCGTACAAATCTAGTCGCGCGATGAATGTCGACGACGCACCTTGTGTACGAACCTTAATGGATTTGTTTTTTGTTTCCATAATGAATTTGTGTTTTGTTGTATGGTGTTAGTCACTTGTATGTAGACTGAAGTCGTCGAGTATGAAATGTCATTCACATTTGACACTGCAAACATAAATTATACATCGTAATAGGTGACATTCATTGGTGGTGGTTGGTGGTGTCCATTCCAAACACAGACACATTATATAAGAGGGAAGCAGTTGCAATAGCACGTTCTAGAACGCTAAGGTCATGAGACGATTCAAGTGGTTTGTTATTGCCACTCGAATTGAAATACATAATGACGTCCGGTGGCAACGACCATAGTCGATGTCACAGTGAGAGATATGTACGTATATAATGTGTGAGGATTTCATTTTATACATCTCTTTGTATAAGTAGCTCTCGTTTCATTATAGGTACAACATACACTACACACAGCCAAACAAACACACAGACATACACAAAAAACATGTGTTCGTTACTTTTTTTATATAGGACGTGTTATGCGGCCAGCTATTTAATTACTAGCGGGACGGAATAAAAGAATTGATATGACATCTAAAAAAACAAGCTTACAATCTTTTAAGATTAAATGTCAGTTGACATAACGGTGAAGGAGTAGGTATATCGGGAATCTGCGAGCTTTAAATGTCTTCACAACTTTCTCTTGTGCGTGCGTAATCTACCCACCTGCATTGCTTAACTTGATTTACTACTGAGATTAATCTTTTACATTTTGAAAAATAAAATCATTCACAACAGTGAAACGATAAAAATGGTCTATTCGTGAAAAACTGACTGCCTCGTTGGTTGTGGTTGCAAGCGCGACTGCCGATCGGGATTTCCTGGGTTCAAATCCCGGGTCGGGAACTAATGGGTTTAACTGATTTAGGTTTTTTAGTAATGGCTTGGAGTCTGCATTTGTGCCCGGTGTATGGCAATAGGCTCGCCACCTATTCCATAGTGAGACGTAAACGTAACTGGTAAGCCGTGGGAGTGTGCTACACTCCTCTGCCTACTCCTTCAGGGATTACAAGCGTGACGTTACGATGCGGGAAAAAAGCGAACTTAATATAGTTCTAGCTCTGATTTATTATACAATATACGAATATTTCAATAATGGATGCATTATAACGTTTGAGAATTATTTTCTTAATTAAAATGTAAATTTTTTTTATGATTCGTTTTCGGTGTTTTTTGTGATTTATTTGGTAATAATCAATTATTTCAGTTTTAACGTAACATCTGTAATCCCCGAAGGTAGGCAGAGAAATGGGCACTCCCACGTTTTACCGGTTATGTTTCATCCTACTATAGAATAGGTGGTGAGCCTATTGACATACCCGAACATAAGCCTAAATAGTCTCTAAGTCTAAATATGAAACTAGAAAGTCTAAATCTAATCTCTGGCTACCTCTTCGGCGACTACAGGTGTGATGTTACTTGCGTTTTTAGATACGCCATAGAGAAATTGAAAATATTGCACAAAATATAATCATTGAAAAATTGTAACTTCATTTTTGCATGTTCTCGTCTACTCCAAGCATTAGTTATTTAAATTATATTTAGTTTCCAAATTACAAGATTCTACATACCTAATATGTTATATTGTAAAATACATAAATACTGATTTATTCTTTCTTTTTTGCAGGTAAGTTACCAGAAATCAAGAGAGAGATATTAATAGATTAATCATGGTAAGATTATAATGAATAATAATACAGCCTTCAAATCCAGATCCGGGCCACCACTAGAAATTTCTTCTAGAAATTCTAAGAGAATCTAATAACTGAGTTGAAGTCTGGGTTAGGTACGATCCGGGATTTCAACCCAGGATCTGTCGATCAGTACTCGCGCTTTGCAACCACTGGTCCAACGAGGCAGTCACGTTGTAACATATACAAGATGATTTTCAAATAAAAGGTATAAAGGATATAGAAGGGAAAGACAAAAGTATAGTATTAGGATCTTTTCAACAATGTTAAAGAAATGAGACTGTCATTCCTTACCATTCGCGAATATTCACAAATTTTTGCATATTCGCATTCGTATTCGCATTCGCAGAATTTCAGCGAATGTTTTGAGAATATGAATATCAGAAAAAAGGCTAACAAAATCAAAATCTGTTTATCAAATCTTTTCTTTTAATAAAATCAAAAGCATTTCTTGCATTTTTTTATACAAAAAAAAGTAACTTAACCTCGTAATCACATGATCAGTCTTTACTTTATCATTTGGTATTATTTATTTATGTACTTTACTTTGGGCAGTCAAGCTTAACAATAAAATTTTCATTAGAAATTATAAGACAAAAAATAGATACCTAATACAATGTAAAGAAACAAAAAAGAAATTGTTCTATGAAATTTTGTACAAAAATGGAATATTCGCATTCGCAATCGCAAATATCGGTAGCGGATATACGCATTCGCATTTGCAATCGCGAATGTTCAAAAAATTACATTCGTTACATGACTACTGTCTACTCAAGAAACGACTGAGCTCAGCGTCACTTAACTTTACAGTATGTGTGTGCTCGAGAATCGAAAGATGGAATAATACATAAAATCACCTTCATTCGTTTTCCCATTTGGCTTTTGTTTTTAACCTCGATATTTCAATCGCGTGAAACTAAATAAATAAACTAAACAATATTTCATCTCTAATTTCACTTTTAAAAGCAAGTTGATTTAAAAGTTGCAACTGGCAACTTTTACTTTGAAGGCAAAAGGGACCTTTCTCCTTTTACCTTCAGACTATCACCAAATAAAAAAATCATCAGTTTTAGCGGTAAAA
The DNA here is from genome assembly GCA_018245615.1 of Mimoniades ocyalus. NCBI lineage: Eukaryota > Metazoa > Arthropoda > Insecta > Lepidoptera > Hesperiidae > Mimoniades > Mimoniades ocyalus. The sequence goes on along the minus strand of DWDV01001355.1, from coordinate 5,089 downwards.
CATGAAGTAAATAGACGTAATAACTTTTGCACTTACAATATTATATGTAGTTGTGGTTATCTATTTTTATATTTGTATGTTATTATAATGTTTCAAGTAAAATACCAATCAAAATAATCAAAATGTAAACATAAGGGACAGTTAAAAAGCTTACTTCTTCGAATAAGTTGACACAGAGCACTATTTACTGACATATTGTTATTTCAACAGATAATGAAAAATAAACGCAAAATTATCACGCTCGGGCAGGCGGACTTAGATAAGTTTTAGCACGCCCTAGTGTATATTTGTACTTGATATTTACAGGAGAATTTAAAATTACTTGCTCTTTACGGCAACACTGGGTGGATTTTATAAGACTGTACTATTTGAATTGCTTTCATGACTACGAATATTGGATACCGAACTGAATATTTAGTTGCGCTGTCAGTTTCCGCTGAAAATCAGGTTTTGGAATAAGCATTTACATTTTTTTATTAGATAAACCGGCGACATCTTGAAACGATAGTATGAGAAAGGACCTTAAGTATTTTTATTATAGTGATAGTAACAACAATATTATATATATTTGTGTATAATTATATGATACATTGATTGATCATAACAACAATTGGACATGAAATTAAGCAAATATTAGGTAGGTAGGTACTAAGAAAACGATTACGTCGTCAAGTCACATTCACGTGGAAACACTTAATTTGTTAAGCAATGATGGCTTAGTAATTTTCATCCTCTCACTCCAAATGTTCGCGGTTTAAACCTGGCCTATCTGTGAACTAAAAAAGTTTGTTTTTAATATTTGTGTTCATCACGTTGCAGGAGCCATTAGGGAATTCACACACCTTAACAGACGTGTGAAACTTGCCAATAGGTTATTTTCTTTCTTTCTTTCTTTCTTCTATTTGGCCAACATGGTAGACTAGCAACTCAAACCGTATTATGAAAAGAGTTGCGCATCCAACAACGAAACCAATGTTGCGTACATTGAAAGAGTTTATAATGATGATGTTTTAACATTCGAAAAATGTAAAACAAGCATCGTTGTATAAAAAAAAATCTACATTTATTTATATAGTTGATAGATGATTCTTAACTTTAGATACCGTGATCGCTTATCACCTTATCGCTTAAAAGTGATTTTTGTACAGCAAAACAGGCTCACGTTTGACTTCAATCTCGCCTGATGGAAACCGAGATGTAGTCCAGGATCTAGCAGTCTTACACAAAGTGCCTATTCATTTTGGTCTAGGAACATTTCCATCTTTAATTTTCTTGCAAGCAACTCATATTTCTAAACTATATTCTAAGAGAGTGATAAATAAATATAGAAGAAGCACTGTACGTCTGTAAGAATAGAGAATAATTGCCATTCGGTGCCCTCTGCCTACACTGTGAGGAACCTGGCGTTAAGACCTGTATATATGTATTTTTATTAGGTATTTCGGAACGACGAAAATACATTCCTATTCCTTAGTGAGACGTAAACGGTGAAACGTGAGTGTTCTACAATAATCTGTCTACCTCTTCGGGGATTACAGGCGTAATGTTACGTAATTACGAAAATACATTTCACCACAGCACGAGACCTAACGCTGAAATACTGCACGTTATCAGACAAAAGTGAGTGTTTGTGTGCAATCCGCACTCGAGATTGTAGGGGCGGCGCGCCCGCTGTCAAAACCGCAAGTTTGTGTAATCCGCGTTCTCGAGAACCTTCGAGAACCCTCGAGAATCGTTCTAGGGTCCTATCGGCAATTATGACAAGGTAGCTTAGGATCATATTTACCAAGATATTGTTAATTCCTAGAACTGTTTTGTAAACGTTATAATTATTATATTATGACGCTGGATACTTTACGGGGTTGACAGTGGCATCGAGTGGCAAATATCCGATTGTTTTATGTAATTTTCATAATAATATCTTGGTACCTCGCTACATGCGGCTATCTCATAGTCGAGATAGTGATACACATAAACTTATATAAATAGTACATATATCTGTTATATATATTATTCCTAACATGACCTGCTTCCGTTTAGCGCTGTTTCGTCCAGAATATAATATATTGCGGCCCGTATATCACATATTTATGGTTGTGTAGTATATAAGAGCAACGGTACTGCCGTCCTAGAATGCGCAGAGCTCTATTGTTGTATCGAGATATGTGCCGCGACTTCGAGTTGATTTATACGCGACACTGAGGTTCACTCAGAACGGCCAAAGTTATTATATTTTTATGTAGGATCCTGGCACGCGTCTTAGACTATACGAAGTTGTCTCGTTTTTTACTTTTAAATTACATTCGATTATGATGAGATTTTGAAATAGGTAACTTAAGTATTTTTAAGTATGATTTTTTATTTCAAAACTAACTTTTGTGTAACTAAAATAATTTAACGAAATATATAATTGAGAATAAGAAAAATCTAATTTTTTTATTGAAGTACATAATTAAATATATAGAATTTAAAAATGGTATTTAAGTAATTCCAGCATAAATGATTTTATTTATAAAACTCAATTATTCCACTATGTTTGTTATTACACATTTATAATCTGAATCTTAAAAAACCATATATTAAATGTGAACCTTAGAAAACATTGAGTGAGTTTATCAAAACTTTTATGTTAAAGTATTTTTTTGTGTAATAAACGCGAACGAAGTCATGAGGAGTTGCTAATTTAATATAAATGAACAATCATATGCAAAAGAAACATTGAAACTCGTTAATCGAGTCCTACATTTTTTTCTAGAATAAATTGTTAATAAATTCAACAAAATTACGCTGCGTATTAATTCGAAGAAGGTTAACACCATCATGCACTAAATATGATGATTATTTCAAAATAAATCCAGCATAATTTTTATATATCCAAATAAAGGTGTTGTGCAAAAACCGTCCAAAATATTGACGTTGCAATTTCTTGGAAGTGTGAGCTACTGCGTGGCGATTATTGTGTCACGTGACAGAACAACGCAGTGAGGAACACTAGAAGGATTTAATTCAGCCTTTCGCATTAATGGTCGCATTGAATTATAGTCGCCATAACGGGCCATGTTAAGTATCAGAACATACCGTAGCGTGTAGAATCGACGCGATTCTCGTATCAATATTTTGCTCGTGCTATTGTGCCATGGATTAATTATTATTGAACGGCGGTCGAAGTTTGTTATATTTTTGTTACATTTAAATTTATATTTATTTACTTCTTCATGTACTTTCTGTATAAATGCATTTCTTGGAACATTGGTTTTAATATTGAACGTGCCATTAAACACGGGTTTATTAAAAAAACGACACCTATTCCCTGCACCAACATACTAAAGAGCATTTTAGTAGCTTGCTTGAATATAGAGTAGGGTACGACAACATTTTCCGAATACGCCAATATACGCTAATTTGCTTGCGAAATTATATTGAACATATGTAGGTATTTGGCTTCTAGCAACTATTAATGGGTATGTTAAGTTTTATAACAGCCAATGTTAAACAGAATTACGAAAATGGAATTTTATTAATACATTAATTCCACCACGTAAGAACGAGAACTCGTTTATTGTGAAACTATGAAATATTATCATAAAGCTAACATAGGTAGTGGGTTAGGTATCGAACTATTTCACGAAGAGACAATAAAATATATTTTCTAGTGTTAATTGCTTTGTTTTTGAGTTAGCGCTAACTTGAACTGACTCAGTATTATACTCAAGATACAGTTATGCGGAAAAGTGACTGAGCTGATCAATGTTAATATCGCTAACAAACTTCATTTTCATAATATACGTTATTGGATATATTAAAGTGAACGGGAATGTCCATGAGTATGATTCGATAATCAGCTTAAGCGGGTACAGTTAATTCTTACAGATAATGTTTTTCTTCTTTTCCAACAATAACAAGTACCTATTACATTGTATTTATTAATTAATTTTGTTCTGTCGAAAGGTATATAGCACGCCTCCATTGGAGAAAGTAGCATACAACGAGGCTGCAGACAGAAGTGGTCATTACCGATTATAAATATCTACAATCCCTTCGGATAATACTGTAGAGACAGCGCTGTAGTGTCAAACCGTTAAGTTATACACAGAAAATAACATTTATTCGTAGCAGAAGTATAGAAGTAGGTTTGTTAATAAACAATGGTCTAATTAGTCCAAATGACGGTCATGGCTCCATGCGATTCTTGAGCACGGCTTGCCTCTAATACACTTGGACTGGTTATATCTCTTACAACACGCTGCTTCCCGTTTCGTTTGGTATATCCGTGACGCTACCCACGCATCAGTTACAGTTGTTCTTAGGTCTCAGTGTTAGTCATCCATACGTGCTACCACCCACCCAACAAGTAGTATTCTTCGTTTTCTACTTAGAACCAGCTCTAACACTTTTGCACGACGGCAGGATGTATTTTAATAAAAGAAAAACAATTTTGTAGGCGACTGCACATAACTGATAAATCGATTTGTACATACATAGAATTAGTGATTCAGGTATAGACATAATTTACCCCAACAAAACATATCGCTAACGGTTTTATGGGCGACTGTACATTACTGATAAATCGTTTCATGCCTTAAATGTTTGTATCGGTGTATGCAAAACTGTGGGAACAGTTCACGACCGGTGAACAGCGGCGGATCGAGGTGTGGACACAAAGAGCGCGTCCGGTGACTGCGTCGGTAGCGTAGTTGTTGCAATCCGCTGCTATTATCCAATCGGGCCCAATAAAGGCGGTTCACGATGACTTCATCTCGTTTGAGGCACTCGAGTCGTATTAGGCTTTTGTATGAAAAGTACTAGCCTCCACGGTAATATACGTGTTTGTGAATAACTAAGACATACTTTTTACGTGTGTCACAGTCTTAAATATATTATTTTTAAGGCATCATTCATATAAGCTTATGAGATACGATATGGATATTTTTTTTGCATATGGTTAAAAAATAGTAAGTAATATCACGCTTGTAATCACCGAAGAGGTACGCAGAGGAGTGTAGAACACTTCCACGATTCACCAGTTACTTTTTTACGTCCCACTGTGGAATAGGTGGTGAGCCTATTTCCATACACCGGGCACATATCC
>DWDV01001354.1:0-13457 GCA_018245615.1 Mimoniades ocyalus | reverse complement strand
CTAGAAAATCTAAATTAAAACAGTAGCTGCCGGACCCGGGAGTTGAACTCGGGATCTCCTAATCGACAGTTGCGCTTGCAACCAAACGAACACGAAAACGAACACGAGTCACCTAATAATGATATGTATAAAATATAACGTTTTTATACAATCATATAACCCATTATTACGTACTGTAAAACAAGTACTTCTGCCATGTACTCGTAAGTCTGAATGTCTATGTGTGCATTATGATTTGAAGAATTTAATAGCGGACGCTACAGTTTTCAACAATATACCTATTAAGTGATAACCGACAAATATATTAATAATGAACATATTGCTACAATTATCCCATACGACTGTAATAACTTCTAATACATGAAAGTGTTAATATTGCGAGATTTGTCTTGCTTCAATGTTGGTTCTGTAGTGGAGACGTTAACTCAACTCAATTAGTCGAGCTTACATACGACTTCAAAGCTCACCCTTCTGAATAGCCGGAGCTGACAAATACTACTCGGAGAGAACTATATATAATAGGACTATCGTTTGGCTTATCAACTCCCACAAGTATTACATAGTTTTGCTCGATGAACCAGGATACTGCCTATTAACTGGACATAACTGGATTTTATCTAATCCATCTGCTTAGCAGGTAGGGAATGCTTAGTTTTTTTTTATATATAGCTCTCGTTGAGAAAAGTTTCCGCCTGTTGGAGAAAGATAATATCAAAATAACACATGAAAAGAATGGAGTGCATTTGGAAACTTCTATAACATCGCTATTCAATTTTGATGATCTTGGTGAATGCAATAACTTATAGGCTATATATAAAGGCAAGTTATTGAAGATGAAATTCCACTACGAACAGTAGGTATATTCGGGACTATACTGTAGTATTAGAATATTTGCAACTGCTATATTTGCTATTTAAGATAATAGTACATTCTGATTCGTCAGTCATACAAACAGTCAGTCAGTCAAGTCAGTCAACAAAAAGCCTACCACGTTAAGGTACCTGTTAATATCAATAAAAATACGAGCTTCTCTTTCCCATTAACTATGTTAAAATTCCATTCAATCACACAATCAGTAACGGAACCAAGAGACCTAAGTAAAACGGAGAAAAAAACCCAAGTCAGTCATACAGTATTAGTATGGAGCGGGGGGGTTTTTAACTCAGAATAGAAATGCGTGGTTCGTGCGTGCTCAAAGGAACTATCCGACCCGGTGCTTGCATCATTCCCACGTCACACTTGATAAAGAATGAAGTTCCATTGACATCAATTGGATTCATGGCAGTGCTTCGTCAAGTGGTATGCACGCTAGTTACTACTGCTCTTATATAACGCGAGCACATAAAGAAACGCTCAATTCGAAACGTTATTCAAACCCATTAACATGTTGGCGACTTATCTAATATATATTTACATAAAAGTTTATCCCGTTGATAGTATACTATAAACAGAATGTTTGACGTGAAAAGTTTTTCAAATAGATAGTTTCAGTTAGTAGAGATTTGATGTAAACTCTGCTAGTAAATAAATTATGTGATAACGAAATCATTTATATCTTGGCTACTATATTACTGCGTTTTATTACCGTCGTTCATAGGAAAGAAACCATCCCTCGATAAGGTATATATCGCTCACATAGATGGCGCAGGAGTCGCACACGACACGTTCAGAATAAATGTAATACCTACATATATGTATTTGTTTATTTGATTACTTATGTAAGTTCTGTACTTTGTAAACCATAAGAAACTTAACGTATTCTACTGTGGGTGCGTCCTTAATATATCACATCCATGTTTTGTCTTTCTTTTTCGATATTTTATTAACAACTAGTTTGCAAAATATCTGTCATTAGTGTAAAATTTCAGCCCGATGGGATAAAAATCTGCAAGTCTGCAGACAAATTTAGACAAGACAGAGAGCGATAGCGCTTATTAGAAGTGCTTTGACCAACAGTGGACTTAGATAGTATGATTTATTAAAGGTTACACGACTAAGTGCTGCTGCCGAGTCCGCGCACACCGGCATTGCAATAAAGTCTCGTCACACAAACGTCTCGGCCTCATTTTAGCAGCTCTAAATTCCTAACGCGTGATTGATGTTGTATTTGCGTTTAGGTTCGCACTGCAGATGATACATGTGTAACAATCGTACAGTAAAATTAACTGTCCAATAAGATACAATTTTACGCACATGTCGGTCGAGACTGGCATGCTCTGGACTGAAATAATTTATTTCAAATGTGTCACAGATTATACGTATGTAACTGCCGTCGTACATATTTCGACATAATTCTAAGATTTCTACTTTCTACACTTGATATAATGTTTTATACATGTCTATACTGTAAAATTCAATATTATCGATTTCATTATTTATATTGTAGCATGTTAGGCTCACGTTGACACAACAAAAATAGTAGATAGAATAATTCTACGAATAATATATCTGCCGAGGTGACGGACCTGGCATGGATATATGTACATATTTATTTATATATGTATATAGAATAATAATGAAAAATTGGTACTCAAGTAGACAGAAACTTTTAAATAAACCCCAAATTACATATACATATGAGATCATACCACATAATGGACTAGAACATACTGTATATAAATCATTAGATCCTTAATTCCACATATTTGTTATCTTCTTTTAATCAATTTCATTACATATTTTACAAAAGATACGAATTTACTACTCACTTAAAGATAATTTAGATATAAATTGTAATCAACAATTATCTTCAATGATATTCTAAATAAACTACAACTATGTACTACAACAATAACGACAACAATGACAACGTTGGATCTTGTTTCTCATTTCAGATTACAGAGTCTCTAAAACGTCTACGCGCCGGCAAGAAGACGTCTCGCTTCGCAGAGGACGTCGACTTCGAAAACAGTGTTTCCAACCTCGAAAATCGAATGAGGATTTCTGATAAAATCCTCGAATCCGTAGGCATCGGTCAGTCCGAAGTGAGCAACGCCAGGCGAGCGTTGCTCGAGAACGAGGAACGCACAGAGAAACGCATCGCGCGTAGGTTGAACGAAGACAACTCGCTCACTAAGTGGACAGCGATCAAGAACGTCGACGAGGAGAGCTCTGCGGCTCTGAGGGCGAAAGCTTCGCGGGCACGTCTCTCCGACTTAGAGGACGAAATGGCAGAACTGACGGAGCGCAACGCCGCCAGAGAGAAACGCGCGGCCCGCCTGCGGGCGCTCGTCGCAGACACCGACTCGTCAGACACCACAGTAGCGTCTTCCAAAGTGATGATTCGCGCCGAGAGGGAAAAGAAGCAAGTCACCTTCTAAATAGGTTCTCTAACAAACCTAGCTATCTTTTAAAATGGGCTACATAGTACGCTTTGAAGTATTGTCAGTCCTAATGATTTCTTTTTTTTTTTTCAGATAGATAAGTTTGTTAGAACGTGTGTTCCTGTATTATTCATTGTACAAGGAAAGAGTAAATGTCTATTTTGTACTTCGTGCATAGAATAAACTTCTACATATTTCTGTGTTTTATTATTTCAATTTATATTATTATTATAGTATAATTGCATACTCATTACAACTGTTTTTGTAGCTAAGGATATTTTAAAATATTAAAATGTGGGACGTTAGAGTGGGTAAGAATTGCGCATTTTTCTTATATGTAATGAACCCGTATTTGAAATATTGTACGAACTATTTTAATATTAAACGAGAACAGTTTGCACAAGTACATAGTATGTAATAACATCACGCAAATCATGAGACTAGAGACTATAACAGCGACTAGGTGTAGACAGAGATGTGTAATACTCTTCTACGATTCACCAGTTATGTACATTTTGCGATTATGTTCTGGTGAAACTATACATCAGTTTTAATGATATTATGTAGTAATAATAATGTTTTGGGACAAATTACATAACATATGGTCATTTGATTCTGAACTAAGTCCAGAATTTGTTGTCACGATCGGGCAGCTGATATGCATCCATACATAGCATTGTGCCTACACTCACACATGTGGATATTTTTACAACTATTATTATTATATCATACCGCTGGGTCCCTTACGGAGTAGACAGAGAGCACAGCGTGACAAATATCTCTATGCTCTAAGACCCTCTGTGGTTTTTCCACATTTACCACTGTCTTCACACATGCATGCCAATTTCGGAGACTTCTAACTCTCTCCTCAGACAGAACCTGACCATTGCGTCAAGACAAAGACCTATTTTACAACTAAACCGAACAAATACTTGCATTCATTTTTCGAATAATTGTCCAGGATGTGAACCCGAACCTACCTACAATACCTACGTACAGTATTATTCTAACGAACGCCACGTTTCTTTCGGGGTACACAAACCACGGAAGAAACCACAGAAGAGGTTGTTTATAGGTGAACAATAAACTAAGTAGTTAGGTGTTTAACCCTACTGATATCCAATTCTGCTCTCATTGAAACAAATCATACCTGGCTGAGTAATTACTTCATTCAGAATGTATCTAAGATAGCGCCGTATTTATTTAAATCTTAAGGACTAAAGAAATGTCAGACTAAAGAAATGAAAGCATCGCCTGCAGTGACTCCATTAACAGTGTGACAAGCCGGTAAATAATTTAAATAGATTCAGTCAATTTTGCGCACCTTTCACCTTGAGTTGATTGGTGTTGAATTGTTTAATGGCGATTTGATCTCGACTTTGAATAAGCTGGCGCTACATAAATATTTATCAATATGATTACGAGTATACCTTTTGTAGCTTGAATCAAAAGCACCCCAAAAAGTACTAAAGTAATTTGTACATAATTAATGCAAAATGAATATAAAAACAAAAAAATCACAATAAATTACATTTTAAATTAAAATTTAAAAGGTACTCAACGTGGTACTAAAAGAGGAAAAACAATTGCATTGGGGCTAATAAATGTTATATCCCCATGTACAATAATAATATATGTATATGCGTAAAGAATTTGAATTTGAAGGTACTAGACATGAAGACACCTCAAACCATGTTTTTCATGGTTGAAGAGTTGATATAGCCAGAGAGAGTTTGAACTCTCTCTGGCTACATGTTACTTGTTTAACCTTTTGGGTAAAGCTGAAACGAACGAACTGAATTTGAATTTGAAGGTACTAGACATGAAGACACGTCAAACCATGAAAAAGGCTCCGACTACGTAGAATATTAATTTTCTTTTTCGTCTTATACTCAAACCCGAAAAACATAACAAGGATATAATATAGTGTACTACCTACTACTAACATGGGAGAGTACTGCATTCTTCTGCCTACGTCTTCGGGATTACAGGCGTGATTTTACGTTTTTTTATTATAATTTGGTGTAAGAATAATTTAAGTTACGGTGAATATTACATTGAAAATGGCTAATTATTTACTTGCCCATCAAAAAACCGCTAGCGGGTGTCTACAGCCCGTATTAGAAAAACAACGCCATCTACCGCCTCAGTTACGGTTAAATGATATATTAACTATATTTTCTACCAATTTTTAAACAGATGGCGTGACCAACCTATTCAAGACCAGCTTTCAACTAAACAAAATACTTTGCATTATTTTCTTTTAGTTCAGGAAAAAAATTATCATTTCATTTAATAAAAAAAATGTATTTTAAATCTAAGGCGCTCCCCAACTTACCCAACTAAGTGGAGATCTAATACCCTATCGAAAACTGCGGTAAATCACGTACAAGGCCCTGGAAATATACCTAGATATTGACAGATATTATGACTTATTTTATGAATTTTTATTTATTTATAAAATTTAAAAACAATATATTACAGTTCATTATATGGTTTGATCTTGTTTCAATTAGAATTATTTATCACGTCGGGTACGTGATCTTGTTGTACATATTACGCGTATTCTGCAAATACTACTCCTTAATCAAGTGGTATCTTGCATGTATAACTATATTGTATACAAGCGTAAGATTTAATCCATATCACCACATATAAATAGGTACATATACATATTTTAAAGCTTTCTACAAATCACTAAACTTTCTATGTCAAAAACTGGCATCTGCCCTTTTTAGTATTTCTCACCGTTCCTAACAAAAATTTGAATATGAGTTATCACCGAAACCCGAAAATCAAAATCTTTATTATTATAAATAATATAATCTTTATAAATTATTTTATCTCCTCTACAAGCGCCGAGTAAGTGCCTACGTATGACGTATTGTGCCTCCGCAGTATTAAACCATAACACCTGCATCGTCTTACACGATCGTAGATATATAATCTGTGAGTAACAGAACTATGTAAAGATTTGTTAGCCTTAAGCCTGTCTATCGGTTCGCATTTACAGCAACCGGAGCGATATCCAGACGATGATAGGATTGTGAACGTTTCAGAAACCGAAAGGAGTGTAAACCTTATTGTTACTCTTTTGACACTAAGTGTTAGTTCTATATCTGCTTGCTCTCATTCGATTGGATGTATTAAAGCAGTCCCAAATTGGATTTAGGTATATCGCGACTACTAGTTAGTTACCACAAGTTTCAATGGATTTTTGTTCACACAGAGCAGTCTCAAGGGACGATTGCTGATGACAGATACACAATGCGAAATGCAAAGACAAGTCTAGGATTTAAATAGGCTTTCGCTCTAATGTACAATGCATAAATGGCAATTACATAAATTCTTCAACATTATCAACTATTAAACATAATTAATATGATCAAATTATTCGACATGAAGTGTTTAAAATCATTTCGTTCATCATCTTTAACATCACGAACTTCATTTCGTTTGTGTTCATGTGATCTAATACAAATTATAATTGGTACAATACTTTTACAAGATAACTTTACAACCTTACTCACTGACCTGTTTTTTTTACTGCATTACATGTATTTTGATTTTGTACTGCAATCTAGAAATTGAAATCGTGTAAGAGGAAACGGACAATCCTGTCGAATAGGCAATATTTGTATACAACCTGGAGCCATTTGGTGTGATTTCGGATCTGATATGAGACAGCTGGCTCCGGACGCGTCGGTGGGAGATATCATTTACATTGCATCATGTATCATATCCATTCAGTATATCAATATTCAATATGTATGCGTTTAACAGGATTAACAAATATAATATAGTAGGTTAACCTTAAGTTACAATTGATTTGTTTTAACTAAGAGTCGTGCAAGGACTGTGTGATTTTCTAAATTTTGGCCCATGGAAAGCGTCTGATATTTTTTATATGACTTCAGAGTAAAGTTCTACAAAAAATATATAAAAATCAGTCGTAAAAATTTAAGTTAAGTAACTCTGATTTTTAATTACCTTTCTCACCTGGTACCTGCGCAGGTGTCACCGGGCAAGCTCCACAAACATTCAGATATTAAAAAGTACACAAGAGACTACTGAGAACCGAAAGTTATATGCTTTAGAAAATAACTTGTGTCTTACGGCTCTGGGATCTTGGACTATTAGGAATGTGTCTGAAGTAAACATTCAATAGTAAATAGCACCAATTTTGTGACGAATAACGTCAGTTAGATGATAAAAGGGTTTATGTAAGTAAAGGTTATTGATTACAAATATGAACAAAAAAATGTCGTGGCATTTGATTTGATTTGCTAATGAAAAAAGGAATCTAATATGGTGAGAGTTTGGCTGTTTCATTTCATTAGTAGTGGCGCTAGTCTGTTAGTTTCATTGCCCCTGCCTCTAACCACGCCAAGTACAGTTGACGCCAGTAAAATGAAAAATATCTTTTTACCTTTGTTTACTACAAACAATCAATTCTCCTTGATTCATAATAAAATATATGACTATTAAATACACTGACATCAATATTAACATGTGTCGTTTAGAACCTTCACCTTTTGTAAAAATATATTCAGTACCGTATCACTAAGCATGGTCTTTCTTTTGAGCTTGTCGCCGCTTGGACGCGACGAACATCGCCCATCCGAAACCCACCAGATTCATGAACAATACTCGAAGCTGGAAATAAAATAACATATATGTAACCGGTGTAACGTAACATCACACCTGTAATCCTCGAAAAGGGGGGCAAAGGAGTGTAGTACACTCCCACCATTCACCTGTTACGTTAAGCCCACTATGAAATAGGTGGTGAGCCTACTACCAATACACCGAGCACATATCCAGACTCTGAACCACTACTAGAAAAATCCAATAATGTCCGGCTCAGTATATGAACCCAGGACCTCGGATCTAGGATCAGTAGTCACACTTTTAACCAACACGACAAATGAGGCATTCACATACATGGCAGAAAGTAATATTTGAGGCAATAGTACTTGACTGTAAAAATATTACACCAATAGTTATCACTATAATTTTCCACGTAAACATCCAACCTCTTGGCTATCTGAAACATCGCTGAACTTTCCTAGCTCAGCATGTTGTGTAGTCCAGTAGGGCAAACAAAAACTCGATATTCGAAAAACTAAAAAGGGTATGTCATTGTGGACTGGTCACACTTTATAATTTATAATTTTACAAGAATTTAAATAAAAACCAAACAATATAACATTGGTCTACTTACCATCGGTGGAACGAAAGTCAAGTTAATAATTTGAAACAGAGTCAACCATTTCCAATTCGCCTCCAAAACCGTAGAATACAGTGCAAACAGCTGTTTCAATGCTAACTTGTGATTCTTGCCCTCAAATCTCGCTAATGTGTAGAGTGAGAACGCCTGCATACAAGGTGTGAATATAAGCCTCTCAAATAACAATTTCTTCACTAATGGGAACGCTACCATTTCTTCCGGGAACAGTCTTTCCACGAACTCGTAGAAGTAGTGTGGAATGGTGCCTCCAAACACTAGTCTAAAAAAAAATTCTGAATTTGTATTGTTAAAGTGACTAGATTTTATTTATAATATAAAAAAGCATGGAATATAGGAGTGATTTTTCAAAATTAATTGTATCTTTCGGTCCTAGCTATCAATGTAAGTACATGCTATCATCATACTACCAATTACCATATTATTAAGTATTTATTTTAGTTACAATTATGTTGCAAGTGATTTTTTGCAATAAATGTACAACTTTAATAGCATCACATTCTCTAGGTTTTATTCACTAGCACTTGAAATTTAGGTAAAGCAATGCTGAAAAACTGTGCCATTTAATTTGAGTAGTATGCTCTGTGGTTTATTTAAAACTTGTTGTAGGTACAATGTTGATATTTAGTTATACTTGAATCAAGTATTAAAGTGTAATACAATGTAAGTCATCTAGCAAACTGAACTAAATGTACTAGATTCATTTGGCTGCACAGCTGTCTCAAAACCAGACATATCAGAGACCAATGTTAGGGTCATGATTAATAATACGATAAATATGTGGATTTCTCATGGATGAGTTGATAATTGGTCCCCAGTTGTTTACTGCAATCATCCCCATCCCCCAAAACCTCATCAGAAACTACTTAGTTGATTAAAAAAATTCTTTTGATGCATTTCTCACTAATAGTTTGTAATGTGTTCTCTAAACAACAATCTATTATGAGGTGAAACTATTAGTTCCAGATAAATAAGTTGAGGCCAGAAGTGTTTATCTAAAACTAAAGCTTATTTTGTAATTAATAGAATTGTGAACCAACCCATATAGTGCGAATGAGAGAACAGGATCCAACTTTATACTGTCTCCAGCCACCATCTGTGACGTAGCACTTCCTGCCGCACCAACAATACAACTGAAAAGATAATTTAAGGAAATAATACACTAGGAAACTATAGTTATGTTATTACATGTGGGAAACACTTGAAGAATTTCTAAAAGGATATTTATTAACTTAAATGTAGTAATATTAATATGGTAGCATAATTTGGTCTAAGTAATGTACCTATTTTGTTTTCTGTATTAACAAAAAACCTTACTAGACACTAGACATTCTTAAATATGAGATAGCATCCACGGATCATGCAGGAATTAAGGAAAAAATATTGTTAATATACATAAAATAGTGTTAAATATGCACACATTAGACAAAGATAATATCTTACTACATGCTTATTAATGGTCTACATCTACACTTAAACATGGTTTTCTATCTGCTAATACATATTTGAATCAATATAAAAGATACTAATAAAAAATCAAATATCATCCAAAATTCTGTGCCAACAGCTTCATGATTCTATAGTACACATTCTATAGTAACAAGCTGAGCTACAAAACTATGTAACAATTACATAATGATAACACAATTCTGGTGATAATATTTATGACAATTATGATATCCACCTATAGGATTATAAGTGAGATTAGATTTGTCATTTTCAAGGTTTATATTAGTCATGTTGTAAATAGCTCATAATCTGTACAAAATGTCTGATCAAAGTTTAAATTTCCTATATGTTGTGTAAATGTTCCCTTATTAAATATTAGTTCATATACTGAAAGGTGACAGATTACAAGTATTTCATTATTTATTGTTATTATAATTTTATTATGATGTGGTGAAAAGATATAGAGAGAACTGATACATGCTATTAACAAATTGGATATGGGACAATAGTCAACTCCACTGAAGTACTGTAGCAGAGGCTGCATAATTATGAGCAGGGCCAGATTTTGCTATAAGCTAATTAGACTTGACCCTACAGCCTCTAGATATAGAGGCTGTAAGGCAAAATTAAAATAATCCAATTTAAAAAACAGTGAACACTAAAACACTGCAGTTAAATAAATGGAGAAATTCTACACATATGTACAACTAATGAACAAACAAAATTTTATTACGTGAAACCAACACATTCAGCTCACTCAGTGAGCCGAATACATATATATGTACTAGATTGCACCAAAGTATAGATCATAATGTTTACTGATTGCTATAGCACTTTGTGAATTTTTTTTGGAAAGAATACTTGGAAAGAAAGAATAGAAATACTTCTAATCTACTATTTTATTTTAAATTTATACTTGGATTGAATTAGTCCTTAAATAGTAAAATTTTTAACTGAAAACATTATTTGACTGTCTCATTAATTGAGGAGTTGTGAATGTGAGTGCCGAATGAGAGGCTTCGATCCCCAAGTCAGGTACTCTTAGATTTTCTGATTGGAGATTTTTAAGTGGTGACTCAGAGTCTGGATCTGTGCCCAGTGCATGGCAATAAGCTCACCTCCTATTCCAAGGTGGGACATAAACATTACTGGTGAAAAGTGTAATTCTCTGGTCTAGTTAGCTCTTTAGGAATTACAGGTGTGTTACATTATGTTACCAAAAGTTAATAATAATAATAGCAAAAATCTAACCGATCCTTGAATACAACCATTTAACCTTTGTTAAAGATAAGTTGCACGGTATATGTAAAATTTATGGAACTGAGATATCTTTGTATGGTACTTTATAATTTAAAATACATTAACAAAAAAAGTTTTATTCTCTGCAGTCAATGAAGTCTGAAACAATTTTTACAAAAACTTAAATAACTGTTTTAAAGTTACATCACAAGTAACAAGGTCCCTTGCAGGGTAGTCAGGGGCCACCAAGTGATAAAATAAGTATTCATGTAATTGTTAAAATATTATTTTACATTAGCCATACCTAATAACAACTATTTTCAATCGAATGCAAAAAGGAAACTATGTAAAAAATACTATAACAAATTTTGAATATGGTAATTACATATACTTTTATGAAGTAATGCACTGGGATTACATTCCTTGCACATAACACCAATAATAAAAAAATTGGAACATTAGGTCATTACAGTAGGGTACCAAATCATTAATCAAACTATTTAAGTACTTAATGTTCAATTTAAAAAATAAGTGATTACCTTGTCAATGATTTTGTCTTGATGGGATGTAAGTACAAATTTTGTAAATACGCGCTCACTAAATTCATAATAGGTTTTGATAACGCCATTTTTCTTTTAAAACTTTCTTTTTAACTAGACAAATTAATCTTACCACGAAAAATTATTCTTCAAGATACTAAAACAAACTGTTGAAAGTATATTCGACAAAGAAATTACAATACCGTATAACGAATTAATCGCAAAACACAAGAAGTAGCACGAAGTTCAAACTGATAGCTTATCAACTATACATCAAGTTATTATTAATTATTGATATAATGATATTGAACTTGTTCCGTGATGTCCGTTAGAGAATATTTAAAGTACCTACGCAGTTAAATTGGCAGTAGTAACGCTACAAAACTACAGACAAGTACAAAGTACATAGCTACTTTTATTTATAAAAATTCAAGTGTTGGTTGTCGTGGACAAATCTATTCTTACTTCGAACTTTGACTTTGAGGCTGAGCTGAGACTGAGCCAGTGGTCTCGAACGTCATAATACGAAATCGGTAGAGTTGCCAACTAAAATCGGTATATGACAAAAAAATATAATATTCAATCAAATTCGTTTATTTATCTTAAAATGAGCTTAGATTATTTTTTTAAAATTAGTTATATTTTAAAAATTAGATTATTTTTATCAAACATGGGTACTAAATAATCATTTTTAACGATCTTTAGGATATTACCAATATTCTTTAGTCATAGCCGTGGTCATATTTGAATTATTTCGAAGTCATAACAAGTAACGCCAGTAAAGTGTCGTTTTACATGTAACAGACCAATGATTGACTGTGTAGACAAGGGCGGATCCAGCTTTAGCGTCAGTGGGGGTCACATACTCGTGGTTCAATCACAAGAAGTTATGGTTTAATTTTGATAATAAAAGATACAAGTAAAATGTAGATATTTTATTAATAAATGTAAGTATTGTACTTAAAAATACCTACGTATATTTAAATAACAAAATCAATTTTCCTATTACGTCTTTTCACGAAATAGTTATCACTTCATCTACTTCAATGGGTACGTTTTTTATGGACATGGACCCAGCCCAGGGGGGGGGGGGGTCATGACCCAATGACCCCCCTGGATCCGCCCTTGCCTGTATTGGGTCTACTTCCAAAAAGCGTACCCATTGAAGTATATGAAGTGTTAACGCGTTTCGGAAGAAAATGTAAAAAGAAAATTGATTTTGTTATTTAAATATATGTAGGTAGGTATTTTTAAGTACTTACATTAGTATTAACTTCTTGTGACTTGACCACGAGTCTTGTGACTTGACGGACCACGACTATGTGACCCCCTCCCTGGCGCCAAAGCTGGATCCGCTCTTGAGTCCAGAGGGGGTCATGACCCCCATAATCCCCCTCCTGTATCCGCTGTTGACTCCTGTTGACTGTATGTTGTTGAATTTTTATTGGGAACCAATTCTTTTTTTTTATCTAACACTCAAATTTTTTTGTTGATTATCTATATTTATAGGAAAAAAAAAATGGGTATAATCATTATCATTATATATAATAAAACTAAGTTGATAAAATGTGCGTGCCGATAAAACTTAAAAAGGAGTCCCGGCTCGATAAAGGGACTTATATAGTGTGATAGCCCTTTATCCCCCCTCGAACAAGAAAG
>DWDV01001353.1:0-13466 GCA_018245615.1 Mimoniades ocyalus | reverse complement strand
TATTTTGTATAT
This sequence comes from Mimoniades ocyalus, assembly GCA_018245615.1. Taxonomy (NCBI): domain Eukaryota; kingdom Metazoa; phylum Arthropoda; class Insecta; order Lepidoptera; family Hesperiidae; genus Mimoniades; species Mimoniades ocyalus. The sequence goes on along the minus strand of DWDV01001353.1, from coordinate 13,454 downwards.
CGCAAATATCCACAAGCGACGGTGGCCACTTATCATCGGGTGGGCCGTCTGCCTGCTTGCCATGCCTATTATATATAAAAAACTCTCCATCCGATTGCACGATGCATTATAGAGCAGAACTACCCCCGCTTCAAATCGATAACGGGCAAATGCGATAAACTCAAAATTGAATCGAAGTTAGTACAGTTAAATAAAGCTCTACGCATTTATAAAACAACAGTAAATATATTCCTCTTACGTCGAAATAATGGCGGACTTTCTATACGATGTACAGGTTAAGAGTTAAATTGTGAAACTTTTCGATACGCATTCTGAAACCAAAATTCCATTTACCATTATCATCAATAACGTATTCACGAAAGTTTTGTAAATGCATAAAATATGACATTTTCAATATGACGATTGAAAAATGACAATTAAAACTATAGGCTGAAAACGTCGTCTTCAGCTCCCATAACAACTAATGAAACTTAAATGAATAGTTAATTTATTAATTAATGATTTAAAAATTAAAAAAATCGTTGGATAAAAACAAGCACACACACGCACATTATAAACGACATACCAGTAGAACTGCCGATAGATTTGGAGGGCTCTAACAAATCCTTCCCGAAGAACGCCTCCTGCATGTACGATGGAAATTGTTCCATGAGTTTCGAACGCGGCTTCCGGCGAGGTTTCCGCTTATAGCCCGGGGATTCTAATGAAATTTGCAACCATAAACAAACATAGATACAAGTTATTAAGTTAAGTTATATTTAAAACAGATACATAATTACATAAATAGTACATAAAATATGTAATAATACATAAAAATACAATAAAACATCTTTGTGGAAAGTAAAAAAATATTACAAATCATAATTCCAAAAATATATACAGTGTAAACTCTATATAACGTCACTTGATTTAACGACAAACTCCCTAAAGCGTCGAAATCACTCGGCTTTGGTTGGTTTAGCTTGTCTTCCATACAATGGCACACTCTATATAGCATTACACCCACTCTCAATAACGACAACAATTAAGTAATCAAAACTATCTAAGTTGCCCAAATTAGTAAAAACTTCGCAGCGTTTTTTTCTCGCTTTACCATCTTAGTCTGCAATAAACTGTCAGCATCACGCACACGGGCACACCGAACTTTCGAAGAAAATCGTTCTTTTGTTTACGAATTGCGATTGCTTGCACGTTAGAATGTTGTTGACCATGACTAATAAGAATGAAGTATGAGATGAAGAACTTGAGACAGATGAACCTGAGTCTCCACTGAGCATTTAAGAAGTTCTGGTAGCAGCTAAATAATTGGAAAATTACTTCCTTTATCACCAAGATGCCTCCATATTGCAAGATATGAATATAATAAACAAAAACACCAGTTTGAAATAGTTTTTTTCTTGTTTTAGTTCTGATTTTTTTTCTCTTTACATAACGACAACTCTATATGACGCAAAAATGCTTAGTCCCTTCAGTGTCGTTATATAGAGTTTACACTGTATTTCAATCTGACAAACTGTTAAGTCATTATACACTCTTTTTATTATAATGACTCCCTATTCATGTTTGTTGCAAGTGCAATTGCCAATCGAAAGGTCTTGGGTTCAAAACCAGTGTTGGGCACTATCAATATTTTTAACTTAAATATTATAGTGGTGGCTAGTGGTTTACAGCAATACACTCACTATTTAATCCAGTGTTGGACATAAATATAACTGACGAAAAAGGGAGTGTACTACACTCCTCTTACTTCTTCAGGGATTATAGATGTTATGTTCTGTCAATTACACTGAACACATCTGTGTAGTTAATGTGCTGTTAATATTTACCCATCTTATTGTCCTGCTCATCCTGAAGGATCTCATCGACAGATTGCTCCCAGTCCTCGAGATCATCCTCAGCCGGCATGTCCTCACTCTCTTTCATGTCCTCTTGATCATCAATGTCCTTGTTGGATTCCTCTAAAAAAATACTTTCAGTTTTAACTTGTAGAATTTTTAATCATACCAACTTACAATATATATTGAAGAGAATTTAATGATTGAATGTACAACTGAACCTGCATATATTGCAAAATATATATTGTTACATGGATTTATTACATCTAGATGTAAATGTGAAGTTTATCAGTCATCTGGTCACCATAACACAGCTCTGTCTACTTTGGGAACAAATGAAAGAAGCACAGATGTCTCAACATATTGATTGTACATATTATTAATTTTGTAAGTGTCCACACTCAAAAAGTTTAATATCACACCATTTACATAATATAAATATTCCATTCCTTCTTTACTGATTGAAATACCATAAATTGAAAAAGTAAATTAACCTTTATCTTCATTGTCACTGTGGTGTCCATTCTGGTCCGCGGGTGTCTCCTCGTCGCCATCTGGGCTCATTTTACGCCGCTTCCAGTTGCCTTCGTCTTCATCTTGGTGTGATCTCTTGCCACTGTCATTTGTCTGCTGTAATATTTATATTCAGTTATTACATGGTCTGAAAGGTTGGCAGTGAAATACAGTCCTTGTATGTTTCATTTGTTAATGGCACATGGATTGTAGATCATATTTAATATAACTGCATGAAGGGAATTATTTACCACATTGCCACTCTTGTCGCAAAGCAATCGGTTGAAGAACTGGTGGTGGCGCCAGGTGCGCAGGTGCACTTCAGCAGTCTCTTCGCTGTCCAGCAGCTTGCGGCACAAAGTGCACTGGATGCACTTAAACTCACTCAGGAACGAACGGCCCACACCACGGTTTATGCTGTGGAAATTTTTACATTATTTGTATTTAAATAAGAACATTTTAATGTTGGTTTGAGTTTTCCTAATAAAATTCCCAGTAATGTCTGAGTCTGCATCTGTTCCCTGTGTATGGCAACAAGCGCTCCCCTTATTGCATGCTGAGATGTATAATGTAACTAGTAAAACGTGATTTCACTATGAGATACATAATAATATATAGTGTTATACAAATATCCGACAACAAATCGTAACATGGCGCCTGTGATCCCCCAAGAGTTAAGACTGGATTAGGTTTTGCCATATATGACGTATTACATGGCCGATAATAGCAGACTTATTTATGAAAAGTGGTGCAAGCAAAAGCTTATTTGGTTACCTGTAAACAGGCAACATTTCGTATGTGAAGTGGCTCAAGTCATCACCCTCCTTGTAGTCCAACACGGTGTTCTCTCCATCCAGGGGATGTTTGTTATCTTCAACAGTTTCAGGCTTTTCTTCTCCAGTGGGTTCAGCACTTTCATTCTTGTTTTCTCCATCTTCGACTTGCTCAGGATTCTATAATAGAAAAAAAAAATGGGTAAAAGATGTCAATTCGCTTTTAACTACTAATGGTTTACTGAAAGGTAAAAATTGCAACTTGAAATGAATGCATTTTCTGTTACTTATCAGAACATTTTTTATGTAGCAAAACTAAGAAATATTTACCATTCGGTACTGTCTCTCTACGTCTTAAGGGGGAATAGATTTGAGAATATGCCTACAAATTTTTAAAACAATATTCGGCTTAGAAGTATTCGAAATTGGCGCCAAGTGTCGACGCTCTCAGCCTTCTATACGGCTAGACGCGTCCGACCCTACTTCGTCTACACAGGCGCCAAAATGTATAACTCCGCGACCACTAGCGTGCCAGGTGGAGCCAAATATATGAACCAGTTATAAAGGTGAAGAGTCAGGTATATGAATACTTGTGTATAAGTAGTTAGTTGGTTAGTTACAAGCCGCGTAAACACAAGTTACGAAATCGTATCGAGGACGCCGATCGCTATTCAGCAGCAAACGCATGAGGCACGCTTGAGTGCTATAAACGGACTTCAGGATGAGGATATGATATTGCTGGACGCAAACGAGCTTCTGTATGGTCCGGGAATAGTAGACTAATCGGTAAGAAGTTGTTTTATATTAATATTTAAGTTACATCGTTCAATTTTTTACTGTCCCAATTAAACGCGTTTTACTTGAAACTATGTTTCTTCACCTTGTTGACAGTATAACTCTGTCAAATGTTGTCCAATTCACTTCATTCAAAAGGATGCTTTTCAGAAAACTTATCGCTATCGTCGCATCGTAGAGTATTTATCTAGATTGTTTACTTTTTTATTAACAATTTACTGCAACATTCTGTGTAAAATTGGGTTTTTTGGTTAAATGGTCGCCATATTTGTTCTACTTCAAATTTCCTACGATGCTGCGAGAGCTATATTATTATAACTAATTTCATTGCATCTATTCAAACCAATTTCATCGAGCCTCATTTTCAAAAAAAAAAACCTAATTTTACAGCCTGTCAGACTGATTTTCCCCTTAAGGGATGTGGCGTGATGGCGTTATAATAATAATAATGTGCTAGCTGCTGCAGGAAGACATTCAACAACTTACCGATTTAGTATCGGTGGCCATTTTGGCAGCCGCGCGCTTCCGGTCGCGCTCCACGCGCCAGCGCTGGCGATCGTCCCGCAGGTACATCTGCTCCATGTTCAGTGTGGAGATCAGCATCACTGACAAACATATCATAATTTGAACATTTCACGTTGATAATGAGTAATGATTATCCACGTTTATGCTTTGCTTTACTATGCTCAACCCGTATGCCTAGTTTGAGGATTATGGACAAAAAACTCAAACAGTTTTTTTTTTATTGGATTCAGTTATGAATCAACAAATATTGATAGATTTTAACGAAAGATAGAATTTTTTTTTCATCAACATCATCTTATAAAACTATCGCTCCATGTCATCAAAATTATCATTCCATGATTGAAAATATTGTCCTCTGAATGTTACTGACAGTCCACAGATGGCAACACTTAATAATATGCATAATTTGTAATGTTATGAGAGGGAGTTAAGAATCAAAATATTTTAGTTACTGTATGCATCCTAACTAAAATTTAGGTTATACTACAGTTTTGTATAATTCATATTGTAATCCTACAATTTCTTACAATTAATATTGTAATCCTACAGTTATGCACAATTCATGTATTCCTACAGTTTTGTACAGATCATATTGTAATCCTATGGTTTTGTACAATTCATATTTTAATCCTTAGTATGAATAAGTCTTAGAATGATTTCAGTAGACTTCAGAATGTAGTCATCTTTTCTAGTTAAGACTGATTTGTACAAACTAACCTTCCGGCTTGGGCTTGGAGATCACATCCGACTTATCCTGCATGTTCCTCAAATGCTCGGCCGTCAGTCTGTGCTCGTCGAGCTCAATCCTCGTGGGCATCTCCTTGTGGCAGGAAGTGCAAGTGGGATGCAGATACTTTTTCAGCTTGCGGTGGCCGACGGTGGTGCGGTGGATGGCCCCATCGGCTGCATACAAGTCGCACATGGCGCAGTAGAAGTCGCGCGGCGGTTGCTGACCGGTTTTACGTGTGCGTTTCATCTCTCGGATCTAGAATATTTCAGTGTTAGTGAATGCTATTTCATTGAGATCACTGGGTAGGCTGATTTATCTATAAAATATCCAGTATGTATTACAGTTTGACCACAAGTAGCTATATCTCGCCATGGGTGCGAGGTCGCGAGCGGAGAGAAACAAACACATGACAACTATAACCACAGAATAAATCTTACAATACTAGTTTTACGTCTCTTTAATAATTTGAGACATTGTGTAGTTGAGATTTGAAAGTATTCTTTTAATATGTAAGTATCCAACATGTATGTTACATTATTTAAGTTTTTTTTTCAAATTATTCAATGGATTAAAAGGAAAATCAAATAAAAATGACATTTAAATGACAATGGTTGTTTAGCGTTTTTTGGTCAACTATTATTCACCTATGATACCCGAAGTAATATTTGGATACTCCTACTATCATAATTTGACTTGAGACAGGATTTTAAATCATTTTCATAGTAAAACATATGTGTTCTTTATTATATTGAATAAATCTGTATACAATAATCCAGCCACAGAAAAACTGCATAGATAATAAAATATTCCATTTTAGCACATACTTATTTTGTGTAGACAGAAATATAAAGTATACTACTAACCTACACTTGCTTTTAAATTTTGCTATTTTTTATAACTAAATAAATACAATTTTATCAAATGAAATTAAACATGATTTCTTTAGCTATTAAGAAACAGATTTTACCTTGAACTCCTGCCTCATGGTGTCAGCAGTGAGAGCGTAACTCTCAGCGGTCTTCTGCATCATGATGGCATGGGCTCGGCCACTCAAGTGGTTTTCAAATGACCTTCCATCCCACATGCTCTTGTTACATATATGACATTTAAGCAGCTGAGGGTTGATATCATCATAACGGGTTTTGGGGTTTTCCTTTTTCTCTTCTGGCTTTGCAGCTTCAGTCTCAGCCTCTGGTTTCTCTTCCTCGCTAAATTAGACTTGGTGGATTAGGATAAGCTACTGACTGGTTGGTAAGTTGTGCTCAAAAATTTTATTTGTGATTTATTGAATGTAAGTATCTAAAGACTGTAATTAATCAAATGTTCCCTTTAGAGTTAACTCATGTGTTAACAGGGATTTCTCTATTTTCATTGTCCATAGAGAATGAAAATGAGATAAAGTTTTCAAAAACCAGTTCTGGATTTTTTAGACCTTACACCCTTTTAGGAGATGAAGTTACATTTTATAAAATCAAGACATGTTCAGTAATAACATCCATCTATAGTTTCTTTGTATATGGTAGATTACTTTTTACTATTTGAGATTGTCTTTTAAATGTTATTCCAATATGTATACCAATATAACCTCATACCCGTATAGTATATTTTTAGTATATAATTCGAAAACGTATATGTATATGGAGATTGGTGCTAGCATAAGGTTGTTTGTTGTTAAGAAGGTAAGTGTATGTCAACAATGTACCTTCTTCAATTGTAAAGTAAAAATTGCATACTAAATCTGTATAGCTCGGTAATTAAAAAATTCGGACCACCCCAGTAACCTTTGGGATGTACACAGAATTCAAGTTGCAAACACATGTAGTGCATGGTTTCCAAAGACAATCACTTACACAATCTCAGGATGTACAAGCAAGAAGAATCACAGAGCACTGGTTCAAAATAGATTAGGTTTTCGAAAAGTTAAATGTGCTCCAGCTAAGATATAGATACATGTGTGAGTTAACAAAAATTCAAAATGAAACTTATTCACTAAACAAATAAGATTCAATTTCATAAAAAATACTAAAATTGTCTGTTGGACAGCAATTGAAGACTTGTCTGTTATGTAATAACCTGAGTTTAAGAAGATGAAAATGTTCGGATCGTCACACCCCCGACAGTGGGGGACGGTAGAGCGATAGGGCTAACAACGCCGGTGAACGCAACGGTGTGAGGGCGACTGCAGCTGCAACAGTCTTAGACAATCGGTGTCACCACCGGAAGGAAACGAATTTGGGTTCCTTACCTCTCTTTGGCATTGTTAGCCTTAGAATCGGCATCCTTTTTCGGGGAGCTCTTGTTATGTTGCCTTTGCCCATCATGGGGTCTGAACGGTTTACGATTTGTGTTGATACGCTCACCAGCGCGATTGTAATTTCCCGTACGCCGGAAATTACCTTGATTGCCCATCTAAAGGGAATTGACAATGGGTTAGTATGGAAGCCAGCCAGCCTTTTAGGCCACTGAGGGCAAGCTGAAAACTGAACATTGTACTTTACCGACCGCATCACAATTTTGCTGAATGCACAAAATCTCCGGCCATTAAAGTTAAGCCGCACAAATTATGCACACATAGAAGACATTTGATTTTATTTTTTGCTTAACAGAAGAAGAGCACTTTTTTAAAGTTTAGAAACGAATCTCAGGGAGATTCTCATATCACTGGGACAGCTATAATACATGTTCATAAGCAAAATGCCCTTCATGACATGAATAACAATTTGAACTTGGAATTATATAAATATTGGGAAGTGGGAGCTATTTCTTTTATGACAAGGTTTCTTGAGAAGCTATAGAATTTTCTAACTTCACATTGGTACTGAACTTTGTTGAGACATACATTTTATTTTGTTTACTTACCCGATTGGGCCCATAACCACGATCATACCGACCCATGTTGGGACCGAAATCACGTCGGATGGGCATGTCTAGGAGAGATGGAACAGGGTTTGGGCGGGGTTGAAGCAAATTGATGATGTTGCTGGCCAGAGCCAGGGTGGCTTCAGTGGAGCCGCCGGAGAGAGGCAGCAAATTGGGCATACCGCCACCAGGACCTCCGCCTTGCCACGGCGACACGCCGCTGCGACCAAAGTTCTTCGGGCCGCGGTCGTTGCGCGGGAAGTCCATGCGGCGGTTGCCTCCTGGGGGTCTTCTGTTGTTCATCTTGTACTGTTTATGTAAAGTTTTAGTGTTTAGCTTCAGATTGACATTAAAGATTTCAAACACCGAAATAAACATTGTTCACCTTACTTTGAAACTATGAAATGCATATATGGGCTGTATAGTCATAATAAGTACATAACAATCTATATGTATACCACATCATGCTGTATACCACACACAATACGTATTAATAGTTTGTTCAATCAATTCTATTCAAATTACTAATAATAATGGCATACTACAAATAATTTCTAATGGTATCTTGATGGGGATGGTTTTTTCCAAATTCACAATTAGATATTGATTAAAAACAATGAATGAGATTTTTAAAGAGACAATCTGAAGGACGTAATATCACTTGGTTTACATGTATAATATAAATTTAACTCTCACGTTTACATGTATAACTTCAAGTTTACATGTATAACTTCAGGTTTACATGTATAATATAAATCTCGCTTACAGTTTGATGTTTGGCAGGAGGCTCACACTTAATTCATAGTGAGAAGTATGATGATAATATTAAGTAGTAACTGGTGAAATATCTATACTATATTCCTCTACCTACCACTTGGGGGATAACTGGTGTGAGGGTATGTTTTAATATTTAAAAATATTCATGTGGGTGACCTTTCTGTGTGTTCTAACACATTACTGCAGCTGATCTGGTTAGCATATTAGTATGTAATACCTATCACATATTGTTATCACTCCTCTATATACCCCTTCAGGGGGTGACAGGTGTGATGTTACTTTATTATCTATCATACATAACACCATACTTGTAACCAAGGAACAGGTAGGCATAGGAGTGTAGTACAGTCCCATGCTTCACCCAATATGTTTATTTATCACTTGGAATATGTGGTAGCCAATTGTCTTACATTAGGTACTAGACTAGACTTCAAGCCATTACCAGAAATTTCTACTAGAAATTCTACATTAAAAAAGACAATAGGACCCAACCTGGAATTTAAACCTGGAACCTTTCAATTAGCAATCATGTTCACAACAACTTAACCGATGAGGCTATATCTATTGCTTAACATTATTTGGATATAGCATGAACCCATTCTAAGGGTGAAGTGTACACTGAGGCAGATGGAAGTCCTTAAGCTCTATCTTCCCCTATATGGAATAGGTGTGACAGTATGTATGAATATATATATATATATATGACAGAGTATTAGTAGTATGAGTAAGTTAATCCTACAATCACACAGACCTTGTTCAGATTATCAAATCCTATTATTGTTTTTGAAAAACAAATACAGTAGAACCTCTATAAGTCGAACTTCAAGGGAGACACCAAAAAATTCGAGTTATAGAGTTTTCAACTTATGGAGGTTATCGACTTAGGCAGATTTTGATTCAACATAAAGAGGTAGAGATTCATTCTTACTAATTTTGAGTTAGAGAGGCGAAATAAATTCAAGTTACAAAGGTGTGAAACATATTTTAATTTATTATTAATCAACTAAATTAATATTTCAAAATTATTCTTAAAACATAAAAATAAAAAAGCAACAATGTGTTAACATGAGTCATAAATTTTTGAAGTGGTAATCCTATTTGTTGTATTGTATACTCCCAAATTGTTTTCTAACAATTATGTACTTACAATGACAGCAAATTCTTACAATCGGTTGAGTTGTAAAGGTTGTAAAATAAAACATAGCCATATTCGATTTAATTTTTTGCAATATGGAGGGAAAATATGTACCACAATGGCTTGTAGGGACTCACTGAATATTTTGACTTACAGAGGTTTGTGATTTTGAGTAATGGAGGTTTTAGGGCTTAGAGGGAAGGGAACAAAACAATTTTTCGAGTTATGGAGGTTTTTGACTTAATGAGGCTCTATTATATGTATAAATATAATTATGAGGAAGTAAAAATATTTGCATGTAATAAAATATGCTAAGTTTTTTAGATATTTAGACCATTATAACATGGCATCAGGTCCCTTACATGGTGCACAGGTCACTTAGTGTAGATATATTTCTATGTTTAGACATAAATCACGTTCAGAAGATGTCATACAATTCATTTAAACAGTATTTTCCACTCAATTACTCCATCAGATACTATGTTAGTGTCTGTATACCAAACCACGCCTTAGTAAAACACCGGGTGAATATTTTAACCTGTTTAATAGGTTTTTCATCAAATTTTACGTTTAACACACTGAAAAAGTTTTATGAAACGAAAATGTCAAGAAATGATCCCGGATAACAACTTCATAGTTTTTTTAGATTGTGATCAATACTTTCAAGTCGGTTCACCGAAGCTCATGTTAATTAGATGTTTTATGTCAAACCAAACGACGTGGTGTTTTTAAAGGTACTAACGCAGTTTTCAGTAACAATGCCGTTAGTGTCATTAATGAGGCAGTTAAATTAGTTCTCACTTCAGTGCCAAGTATCTGAGCCGGAGACAAAGACCCGTTATTTAGGATACGTCAACATTTGATGCTTATTTTCCCAATGTGAAAACGTTTAAGTAGCATTTCTTGTCATTTTAAAATATTGAGAATGGTTGCAAACCATTTTAAACGTAGACAATTTGCATGGATAGTTTTGAAAAACCAATGCGTTATGGCAAAGCCGTTTCTATCGATTTTTTGGAAAATTACACTATACTGTATATCTGCTACAATTAAGTGAAATACAAATACATACCAAAGATAATCCACTTGAGATGATCACAAATGAATGTAATTAGTTTTATTTCTTTTTTCACAGCAAACAGACAGTTGCGGCACAGGAACAAGTGGTCAAACGTTCAATCTAAACAAGAAAATGGCCGAAGCCGAACGCAATACTACATTAACAAGGCAGCAAAAATGGCCGGCACCGTGACGTGCCTTGACCACAGATAGACAATATAGACTACAGAAACAAACTATGCGTACGCATACAAAAAGTATCTTCTACAGCGAAGAAGCAATATTATTATAATTTAATAAAACTTTAGCGTGACTTTATTCAGTTTTTCAGGTGCTTTTACTTTTCCTTTATAGATAATTATTATACAATAAATTGTGTTTGAAAAAATTGAGAATTATAATATTATGACAAATATACGTAGTTATAACAAATACAGTTTATATTATGCTATGTGTTTATTTCTGTTAATGCATTTTTGTTATTTCTACATTATTGGGTCGTGACATTGAAAACTTGAAGTAATGAATTTGTGAAGCGAAAGATGTCAGAGTGACACTACGGGTTTGAAGTTGTCACTGTTGAGTTGACAATTGACATTGACTGTTGACGATTCTGAAATCTGATGATTTAACTGCACGCATGTTGTTTCATTTTTACTATTTTATATTAAGTGGTGATCAATATTCTAGGAGTCAAAGTAATTTTTGAGTAATAATCGAAAATTATACAACGTTATGGAAATGGAGGAGTGTGAGACGGAGAATGAGCATAAACGGGCCTCGGTAATTACACTACGTATCTAAACATAATCCATAATAATTCTTAAACTTAAATTAGTCGAACACCTGCTTAAAATTATCACAATTCAATTTTTAACTCTTAAAGTCTACCACGTCCAGGTCCTTATTGAATATGTAGAAAAACCTTTGAGTGTAGACAACAATATTTGAACTTTTAAACCTCTAAACCTCTAATCATTTCACCTGCACTCATTATACTATACCAAACTATTATATCAAATGATCATTTATGGCCATGTAAATAAAATCCTTGCTTGTCTCCCAATATTGAAATATTGGTTAACATTATGGCTCATACTAATACAGCTTGCATTATCTTAATACGTACGTAACTTCACGCCTGTAATCCTCGAAGTGGTAGGCAGAGGAATGCAGAACACTCCCACGTTTCACCGGTTCTGTTTACGTCCCACTATGGAATAGGTGGTGAGACTATCACTATGGAATAGGTGAGGTGGTGGTGGTATCCAGACTTCGAACCACTACTAGAAAATCTAAATTAGAAAATTTTGTAGTGTTCGACCCGGGAATCGAACCCAGGACCTCCCAATCGGCAGTTGCACTTGCAACCAACACGACCAATGAGGCAGTCAAGTCATTATCTTAATATATTGTCAATTAGTTAAAATTTTCCATATTATTAATTCCAGGATCGCAGTCCTTCGCCAGATGTCAAATCTACAGCGGTGGTCAAGTATACAGCATTTCAGAGTCCTGTGGGTTATGCCCGCTTACAATGCAATACCGACTTAAACCTACCACCCTCTAACTGGGGTAGTATAGACTCTTATGGGTTAAAGCAGATCCTGACAAGAGGCACAGGGTTCTCAAGGTATTTGATATAATATAAACAACGATTTATCATGTACTTGTATGTATATGAACTTTTAATAATACATACCTAGCAATATGTAAAATAAATATTTAACATAAAATCACATCTGTAATCCCCGAAAAGATAGGTAGAGGAGCACAGTACATCATGTTACACCATCTACGTTTATCTCTCATGGTATGGTATGGTCTCATGGTCTCTTCATGGTATGGGGGTGACTCTATATATGAGCACCAATTTTGATTTGGAGTGACTACTAGGAACCCTTAGTTAGATAAACCCAGGGCAACTGCTGGTTGAGAAATAAGTACAAAAATTAAGCAATACATCTATAATTATGTAGGATGGATATTAACTCTCATACCAACATATACAAGCTCATTAGCCATCTTACTAATGTTATGACTGACAATCCTATTACTGTTGGAATAATAATAATTGTTGTATTATTGACTTACAGCTTCAGGATGGCACATATGTTCCCTGATTGTGTTGGAGAAGTTGATGTAATCTCAGATGCAGAGTGCATAAAAAAGTTGCTGAAGTTACCATATCAACCTAATGGGACTGTAAGTATTATTTTATTAAAATTATTAAAATTATAAAAATTTAGTTCTAAATTGGTCAGTTACAGTATTGCCAGATATTTAATGTTTAATAATGCACAAGGGATTCCAAGGAACACAGCACCAGGCCACATGGAAACAAATATGTAAATATGCAAACACACATAGTTATTTAAAATCAAAATCTCATTTATTCAAAATTGGTTCATAAGAACACTTTTTGTACGTCAAAAATGATGCTACCACCGCTT
>DWDV01001352.1:0-13467 GCA_018245615.1 Mimoniades ocyalus | reverse complement strand
GGTGGGAATCGAACCCACGACCCCCGGCGCAACAGTCAGGTTCACTAACCACTGCACCAACGGGCCAGTCAAATTATCGTACTGAATTACTTGTTTATAACATTTCGAAAGCGCTAAAGAGCATTGACATAACATAATCCTATTAGCTAAAACGATGTTGGCAAAAGTACTTGTACCATATTTATATAGATAGAAGTAATTTACTTGCCTACCCCGCAAGGGACCTGACGTGAAGATATGTATGTATGTATGTATGTAATTTACTTTTCGTATTGTATTTTGAACCGTTCTACAAAATTGATTAATTCAAGAAACGTTTAAGGCACATTAAATGTAAGCATAAATACTCATCTTAGTTTTGAGAGCTTAAACTTTTTCCGGGTGAACGGAAAATTTAATTTTCTGTGGAAATTGCTATCCCGGGGCACGGCGGAGCTGCAATAAATTGAATTTAGCCGATAAAACTCCTATAAATACGTATTGTAGGTGAATTTTAAGAATAAAAAGAGATAGTTTTGTTACATTATTAAATTTACCTACTGAGTAGGTATATCTCTAAACAAGTTATTTGGTAGTCGGTTATTATGTTACTTGAATCGTTGTTCATTTATTTTTCGCCTTTATTACAATGAGCATAAAGAAGTTTTTGTTCTTAGCAACGTCGATGCAAGTTAAAAATGTAATTTAATGTCTTACGTATTTTTAGAAATATGAAATATGAGTCGCATAACTTACCTATAATTATAATTAGTCTTATTATTATTATATAATCATTTCGATTCAATCATCGTACATAAATCGCGAGGTGAGCTGATCACGAAGTTATTAGTGCATATTGATCACGAGCGATGTCTCCACGACGCGGGTGTTCGCACACGTCCGCCATGTTTAGATATCCAGACAATTGATTGTTTATAATTGTTCTGCTTCCATAGTTATTCAATTGTGGGGCTTGTCGTAAGCGATAACGTGTTATCATTATTTATGTACTTCTTCATACAATACACATATAGATTGTAAGTATACGATCAATTTACATCCTTCAACAATTTTAAAAATTAGTAAATAAATTGCAAATTTGAAAAATCAAGAAGTGAATCAAGATGAATGTATTCTTATGTTATGTAGATAATTTATTTGTTTGTGGATTTACTTGGACTGTTTTACATTTTAGTGTGTCCGCTTTCCATGCTCTACACACCGGAAGTAATTCAAGCATTAATTGTAAAGTACCGTTTCCGCATAACTTAACTTCGCTCAGAGTCCTAACACTTTCTAAATAAATAAACAAATAATTATAATTTAACAAATAATAATAATAGTAATAATAATTTTAATACGATAAACTCTATCTTTAGTTATCTGAGCGTACACTTAAAACAATAATGTACATGAATCAAAAACTATCTGCTAGACGCGACCCGAGTCCGATAAATCAGCCTTGAACCGACAATTATCGGTTCACTCATAAATCACTTAAAGATATTTTAATTAAACATCCTCAATATATCAGAGAGAAGGGCGGGCTGCGGAATTAATTTAATTTTAACTTGATAATATATCACGCGGGCGTCTCCGCTAATAATGGAATTATGTTTGTACTTCCAGAATCCATTTGCATTCTTATTAGATTTGTTACGAGCATCGATCGTCAAATGAAAATGATGCTTCGTGGCCTTGTTCTTTTTTTTTTGGATTTCGAAACGTTTTTATGTAATGTTTTACGCGTACTTGGTTTCAGCTTCAAAACACTGGTTACAATTTACCAACAATATGTTTGAATGTATGCATAAAGTTTAATTGTAGGCAACTATAACGTCATTGTATGTATAAATAGGTTTTTGCTAATCAAACACAATCAAATATTAAATCACCACATGAATATTAAGTTCGATTCGTATTTCAAAACCTCATCTACTAAGCTTAAATGCGTTTTCGTATGCTTGATGGGCAGTCGGCAAAGGCAGATATTCCATTCAGCCAGCCAGACAATTCAGTCTCCCTAGATTGCTATTCTAAAGCCTCCCTTTCCGCCCAGTCCGAGGGGGCGTCTCCATCCCCCCTAACTCTCACACTGCGCTTAATTTCCGTATCGTATGGTCGTTAATTTGTAAAGCGATATTCGGTTAACGTGTAAATAAACTTTAAAATATCTATAAAACATTTGTCTAGCTATAATTGATGTTCTTTAGATAAAAGATAATACTTCTTGGTAAGCTTTTATTAAACAGTGGATGAAAAGGAGTTAAGTATCATTATTTACAGTTTTGTTAAACATTTAAAATTTAAGTTATAAGTCTGGTACCATAGGCATAAACTCGAAAATATAAAAGGAAGAACGTAAAACGTAACATCATGTCTGTAATCTCCGAAGAGGTAGGCAAAGTAGTGTAGTGAGTTTACCAGTTACGTTTAAGTCCCACTATGGAATAGGTGGTTAGCCTATTTCCCATACTCCGGATACATATCCACACTCCGAGTACTAGAAAATCTAAGAAAGTCCGCTAGTGCCCCACCCGGTATTTGAATCCAGGACTTCTCGATGAGCAGTTGTGCTTGGAACCAACACGACCAACGAGGGCATCGAAAATAGGAAGAAATTAAAGAAAGTAATTACATTAAAAATAATTTAACATAATTCCCATAGAAGTCCATTTAGTGTAACGGTCACTCAGCCGAGCCTCCAGGCCTCGCAGTTCCGGTCGCCATTCCCGATTTCCTAGCCATCTTGATCAATTTAGCTATCTATTTTGGATGCTTGTATTTTGCTTTGTTTTAGGAGCCTGTATTTTCTGTCCGAACCAATACTTCCAACTCCGCGAATCTGTCAAACATCATTGTTACATGACTTGACAAAACTACATATATTTGAGTATTAATACATTTAGGAAGGACTTTATATTGTAACGATAAAAATGGAAAGCAGTAAGAAAATTTAAACATACAGGAAGTAGTAATATATCTATCTATATACGCTATATTATAATTTCTTATTTATACAGTGCGTATATTATGTTTACGTATTTCGACTTCGAACACACGGTACTTCGCCTAATTCGTTCAGATTCAACTGCATTAGTTGTAAAGTTATCGCATTAGCCTTTCAGGTAGGAAAAAACAGTAAGTGGTATAATCCAAGTTCGCGCTGGCTTGTGGCGGGCTGCCGCTGTCACCGGGCGTCGCCTACAACTTTTAATTACTACCATTGTCAGTAAAAGTTAAGCTTCACAAAAGAAGTTTTTCTAATGAAAGTTTGAAGTCACCCGTTGTGTGCTAAGCGTGTTTTGCGTCCGCTTCCTCCATGTAGCTCTTTTAACTTTGCACCTTATCTTCAAATATTCTACTTTTACTCAGCCTCTACATAGAGTAAGCTTTATTAAGTTCAATTTTTTTCTTTGTGTACATATATAAATGTAACAATCGTAACGATGAATACAAACATATCTACATGCCATACATTTATCCTCATTGTTTTCAAAGAAGTCTTGGATACACAAACCTTGTCATTTGAGAGAAACCTTTATCCGACAGACAAGGCAACAACAATAAAAGGATTAATCATGGTGATGATGTCTCTTTTCGTACGTAGTATTTCGAAAATTCAAAGAAAAAAGACCATACTCAAACCAATAGAAAACGGAAATATATTGAGCTTAGGTAATATGAATGTTAGACCCGTACTATATTATAATTTCATATTTTCATAGATATTAGACGAGTTCCCGTTGTTAAATGCATATTTCCGAACGCAAATTGAGCTTGTTCGCGCTGTTTACACAGAAAACTGAGACGCCGCCCTGCATAAATTGCACAGCTCTACATAATTAAAAATCAACATTTACATTCAATTCAATCTTCATTCCGCTATTTATATCACGTCTTTGAGACTATTATTTCGACTAAAAATTGTGGATCATTCAATGTAGAGCTTGTTGTTTGCAAAAATAAGATGACAGTGTTAACGTTATAAAAAAGATGTAAATTTGATGTAGAGTTTATCTCTACTATTACGATATCTATGATATCTACGATATAGTAAGAATGTTAATTTTACATAATTAGAAGAATACAACAATAATTTGTATATGTGTAATTGGTATACTCATGTTACAATCAATATTATATTAAATAACAATGATCTTCACATATTATAATGAAACACCAAATTAAATTGACAATATTGACAACTTACGCATCAACCCGAGTTAACCTTAATGCACAACATGTTTTTATATTGTTTAATCTATAAAGGTGACTTACGTTATCGCAGAGAGCATTTTTTTGTTTATACATATTTTACTTTTTCATCACTCATTTTTTAATTTATATTATAAGAAGCGTAACAAACGTGCCCAGTACTCAATGCAAGTACATGTTTCAACTAGACAACGATCTCTACAATTTGTGTAATAGCTGTAATCGGTACAATCACGGCGTCAAACTGATTTACACGACTACTCCGCATCTCGCGAGGTAAAGCTACTCTCGTAAAATCGTGAACCAAATCACAATGTGTGTATGTTGTATATTAAATATACATATTATAGACGTTTTTGATTCGTTACTTAAATTTAACACAGAAGTTAATACGAATAACATCTTGAAGGGTTAACATAAATAAAATATTAATTTAAAAGGTAAATGAGTTTCAAATTTCTATTCAAGTGTATTGTACAGCGTTTCAACAATTTATTTAATTAATGAAAAAAAAATTAAATCGGTGCATTAATGAGTTGCATTAAATTGCAAACTAAGTCATAGAGTTTGTATTATTATGATCAATCTACGCAAAAAACATGTACCTATACTCGTGCATGTATGAAGAAAAATGTTAGCCAATAAGTAGAATATATTCACCATTACATAAAGCCCAATGCTGTGCAATATCCTTCCGTTTTCTAATAACAATATGTTAAGCCGTTATATTTACAAACCTTAAGATCGTTCATAATCGAACACTCGGTAGAACGAGAAAAATGGCCGAGCCGCCCGTATCGCGATGGCATCTGATATTTTCCTCAGTAAGGAATTGTATAGCTTAACACTTTGGAAGAACAAACATTATTTCCAAGCGATAAAGTAGAAAACTTCTAACTTTAACAAATCTATTTGAAGCAAAAGGAAAACGGGCAAAGCAATAAAAGCGAAATAATAGTTATGGAAATAGTCTTTCATTTTCCACGAAAGAAAACTCCGGGAAAACTACCTACAATATGAATGAAACTATAATATTAGAAAAGTTTCGTCCCGGGAAATGAGAAAACGTTGTACGAACTCGTTCGTCTAATACACGTAGTTATAAACTTGTTCAATATAATATCGAGTGGGATATTGCCGTCTCGCTCGCTCTCGCTCTCCTCAAATGCCTTCATTAATTACATATTCCGCTGAATCATATGCAGTTGAAAGTTATAGTCGTCGTCTTTCCAAAAGCGCTGATAATTTTCAGGAAATTTATGAAATAATTTTACCTTTTATATTTATAAAGTGGTATCACCGTAATAGTGTTATTTAAGAGGGTAGAGACTAAATGAAACAATACTGCAACATACATACACCGAATACTTTATTCATGTCTTATTAATAGACGAAACTATCAAATAACTCACTCTTAAAAAGCAAAATTCGATGCACTTATACAAAAAATATCCATCTTGTTAAATCTTTTTTCATATTTAATGTAACAACAACAATATCAGTGGCTGGCCTTGAAACAAAAATAAACGGCGCAGGTCCGCTTGACGTCAAGCCAGAAAAGATGTTTTTAAATTAAGAATGTAAGCTCTATGTATATATAGAGCGTAGTCTTACCTTCGTAAAGTTCGGTATTGTTACTGTTAAAATTTTCTATAGATACCTTTATATTAGAATATTACGAGAAATCTTTATACCTCTTTATAAAAATATTCTGCGCACGGAAACAATAGTCTGTAGTTACACTATAGCACAGAAAAAAGATATATAGATATATTTTCCTTAACATATGAATCTCAATAACATCTGCTTAAATCTATTTATGCGACATCTTACTCTATTTCAGAAATAATAGATCTATACGGTGGAATCCAGGTGAGAATTTTAAATACAATTTTATTATTAATTCTACCAACGTGTTTTTTTTTAATTATTTGTGTTATTTTGTTATTTGTGACAAATAATTATACGCTATGTACTAAACCGTCATAAAGAAAACTCTTTTTAAATTACATCCAATCATAAAATAATTATAAAGCTTACCAAATATGAATAGACGGTGTGATATAAACAGATATCGTAGATATGCCTGGACCTACCAACCCGCACTTGACCAGCGACGCTAACTGTGGACCTAAATCTTCTCATTCTGTGAAACCTGTGTTTAACAGTAGAATAATAAAAGGGTAAATCATGATGATTAGTCCTTTGATAGCTGATTACATCATTGTCATTTTCGTGCAAGACTATACGTAACGCTGCGGTCAGTGACCTTGTATGCAGATGACGTTCGCGTTGCATGCACATACAGCCTCGGATAACGTTCAGTACATAGTGTAGGCGATTGTTATGATAATACCGGCTGCAATAGACGGAGGAACGATGAAATATTGGCCTCTTTTGCATAAGTACCGCGCCGTAGCTCGCGCGGAACGGCTCTACGGTGCGCTACGCCGCTACGCCGGAAATAGACGCTCTTAATTATTTATTAACGGAAAATAAATAGAACTGTTACTTATAGTTTTAATTAGATCTTTATATTTGCTTTTATTATCCAAGTGCCGTCGGAAAAGAAGCGATTTTTCGCTTATAATTGAATTTGTAACAGCTGCATGTGAAGCTTGTCGTAACCTTCAGAGATACCATATGTTGATGGTTAACACAATTTTTGGGCTGCACTTTAATGTTATTAATCATCAATAAAGTTTTTTCTTATCATTCTTGGACAATGACTAATTTGCAGAAGAGATTACCTCTATGGCCACAATAGAGAATAATTAAGGTCTACAAAACTGCAATTGAATTTATTAGCATTTGACTAAAGACTTTAAGAATAAAAGCCATTAAATACAATTAATTTTAAACGACCAGTGGCAGGGCAATGCTTCCGTTGGCAAGTCATTTATCAAGTTCCGAACGTGGCCACCTAACTAATGTACCTGACTCGTTAATCGATTTCAACCCCTTAGTAATCTAGCCTCTACAGAACTGCAATCGTTCTCTAGAATTCGTATCAATATTATTTGTAGAGTGAGAACTAGTTAAATGAAGAACACTTCGATTATAATTGTGTGATATCGACAGACAAATCAATTCCCGTCGCATCAATAATATTTCCTTTAATAGCAAAACTCTATTGTATTTTTTTTTCATCAGCGTTGAACTAAATTGTGTCAAGTTTTATTTTAAGACGCATAAGCAATTGTACTTACTAAATTCATGATAAACGTTTGATTCTCTACAATATACGAAGAGAGGTAAATGAAGGGATTTTAAAATACATAACAACAACATATCAATCGCGTGTGCTGTGTGCGGCTATAGTGATGTACGTGTGTCTCGTCTCGTCCGTAGACAAGGACGCCGCGCGTGGCGTGCGATGTGCAAGAAAGACGGCGGACCGCGCCCGTCCGACCCGTCCTCCCGTCCGTCTGTATCGAATACTCTGGTTCACTTTGATTGGATTCTTCAAATTGCTTCCGCCACCCAGATATTAAATTTTATTGCACTAACGTTTTTATGTCTAGGGTCTGAAAACTACACGAATTGAATTGTCTAAGGGCCATGTTAAAAGTATTTTTTTTTATTACAACAATGAACTTAATATGTAAAGTTGTTATACACAAAATCTAATTGATATCTTCTGAAATTACATTAATGTGTAAATAACATAGAACACTTGTCTTTTTTATATCATCATGTACGTACTCGTATTTTTACTAAGCTGATCTTCTAACGGGAAATGCTTTTAAAATGTACGCTTTGATAATTTAAACGGCAAAAGTTTACAATCTGGAAAAAGAGTACATCAGAGACACGTAATAGAAATGTAAAGCTGTTCGACGCTGTTTACACGTAACATAAACTTATTGTATAACGGGCTATTAAAGCTGAAGCATGCTATAGGTATCTTAAATTTGTAATTTGTTTATCAAACGTCTGGTGTAAATGTGTGTGTGTGTGGCGGGGTGTAGGAGTGGGGGGGCGGGTGCCGCGAGCTCCGTCCGTCACACGGCCGCCAGTCACGTGCGACGACGCCGGCTCACTACGCGCCTTACGTAATCATTGATTCACGGTACAATCGATTCCCGAACGTATATCACGTACATCACTATTCGTACGCTTCCCGCGCAATTTCATTTTTGGAACGTCGCGTGTGTTGTGCTTTTTTATTTTTCGGTTTTTTTTATTTGTGTTCAGCCATCCTTGGATTTTCGGACAGCCAAAAATATTTTTAAAGGTTGGTAATTTAATTTTATTTTAATTGTAAACTTTATTCAATGATAGATAAAAAGTTTGTAGAAAAATAGTATCGTGCATTGAATGGCGGCAAATCGCGTAGAGACCGTAAAGGTCAATACTCCGCATGGCACGCGAGAAACGATGGATGTAGAGCGATACGTCGGGAGAGACGATCTTTGATGGACGTCTCTCGTACTTCTTATAACAATCTTAAAATTTGTAAATCAACGTACCGAAAATTATATTCTTTATGCAATTTAAGTACAGATCACTATTGATATAACAACAACGAAGTTATATGTTTGATGATTCAAGTATCTCCATCAAGTTAAGTAATTATAAATCGTTTCTATTATTCATTTGGTGAGCATTTGTAATTAAATTGAGTAATTTAAAATATTTAAAACATGATTATTGTAAAAAATATACCCTTCTTTGTTTATACCTAATTTGTTATTAAAATGAAACTAATTTAAATGTAACCTTTCGTTCTTCACAATTTGATAAAGACACCAAACATTGCCTCATATATAAATATTTAAGGGAAAAGCAGCGGAAAATTATTTTTAATCGTAAAACAATCGGGTTCATTGCACGGTCAAACGGCGCTTCGGTCACCTTTGACCATAGCCAGCGACTGACGCAATTTGATTTTTATCGATATTTTGAAAATTTCTTGTTCCCTAATAAATATGAACAATATTTGGGACGAAAAGTTAAATATTTTGTTTTATTTTTTTCGACTACATCAAATTAAATATTTCACATTGAATTATCTTTATTATTAAGTCAAAGTTATTGTGCAACATTTTATATTTACTATTTTTATAAGATCTCTTTTGTAAACTTCCTATTTAAACTCGAGATTAACGTCAAATTATACGCTTTTACGGGCAACAAATTTAACATCTTATATATTTATATTAATGCTCATGAAACGTGAATAATATTTAGTGAATTCTATCAATGCTATATAAATTCTAAGATGATGTTTTAAGACCAAAAAATTAAGAATGTACTTATTAAGATTATGCCAATAAAAAACATGAGTAATATTCATGTATTCATGTATTTAATATGTAATGAATATGTACCTACTACTTCTTCTGTAATTACTTTCCTCGTCCTAATCAGCCAACGTGTTTTTTATCCACGCAGGGCATATGGGTTGGGAATCGCAGAGCCCGGCTTCTCTTACTCGCCTACGGTTTAAAATAATTACTTTAATAATGGAGTAAGGAAAGAGAAAAAAAAGTATGTAATATATTTTTTGAAAGAACTGTTATTGACATTTTCAAAATTGACATTCATTAACGTCTTTTTCTTCACATTTTTATTATAAAAACTTAAAAGGCAATATTGTACTGAATTTTTAAATACCAATGCTCCAATATTTCTACTGTGACTAGTGGAGTAATGCAGGTGTTGATGATATCCAGTTGATGCAATATTTTCGCTTTGCATGACGCAAAGATATGTGTGAAGTTAAATTATTACATTTAAATCAAATCAAACCACATAAATCCCACACGTTCATTACTATTGTACTAGTCATAATTTTTAATAGTTTCAAGTTGAAAGAAAAATCTCCACATGTTAGAATCGTTTTATTCCAAATTGTTAGCCAAACCGGATGCGATTTAGATCTAAGAAACTATTATTTACCATCCAAATTCATAGATTATTACGCTATCCAAATCATCCCTTACCGGTTATAATCGCTCCACGAGATGGGCTGTGGCTGTGATATATCAAGAAAGAAAAGCCAATGCAAAATTTTACCTAGCACTCTTTGTAGTAAACGTTATGGATTATAAAAGATTATTATTCAACATGTAGAGGCTGACTTTAAAATATATACTGTCAACGAATACTCTAATTTCAAATAGCAGATAGTAACAAAGACGTCTTTTATAAATGATTATTTAGCCTCTCAATCTATCTACAATTAAACGTAACCCATGCCTAACGAATTATTATGTACACTAATCCGAAAATAACAATAAGCATAAATATCAATGAAACCGAAATACTTATAAATCGTTTCGTAAACGGCCCGGATTATGCAATAACAAGGAAAACGATTTCCTTTTGTTTCATATAGTAAATTGTAAGGTGTCCCAGTTATTAATAGCGCGTGGCCGCCATCTTGGTTTGTAAATAAAATCACAACAGTGAGAAACGTCAATACAACAATACTTGTGTTCTATTTTCAAATAACCATGTAAAAGCATTGATCAGACTTCTCCCACGAATCATTGCCCAATTTTTTCCTTTCAAATTTCAATCGGGATGCTGAAGAATCTTGGGTATTTTATTATTACTATTACAACATCACGGCGGGTCTCTTAAGGTATAGGTAGACAGCATCAAATGACAAATATCTCTATGGTCACAGACCTGACGTGCTTGTATATTATCTTCAGGATTTATATTAAATTATCTAGAACGACGAAGGATCACGACAAGGAAGGGGTTTTGTTTGAAAAGACAAATTGTTGGGCGTTCCGGTTACCTGCACTACTATAGAGCACCGATGCAATCTTGTCCTAGAAAATTGCCGTAGACGCTAGCTCTAAAATGGATTCCCGCAAGAAATTCCGCGTACCCTATCATTTAGTGTTCCGGTACCTACGACTTCAAATTATATATTATTACGTCCAATGAGCACATTACTTAAACGTTCCTGTTGTACTCGCAGATGTAAGAAAATATGTTCGATGTAAATAGTGTATAATTAGTTACATTATAGTAATAATACAGGAATTATAATATCTGAGGAACCATGGCTTTAAATTCAAATCTCTGCTATGATATTACAAAGATATATGCGATTTTGATATTACATGTTATCACTGAAACAGAGTAGAAAGCCTTTGAAAAGGTAATCCCACGTCTTGAAAATTACAATAACACACTGTAATGTATTTAAACTCTGTCAACCTGCACTTCAGTAGAGCAGTAAACATAGACCTTTAACCGTCTTATTCTTAAAAAAATATCTGAACGAAATGATGGGAAAATGAGAGGGTAAATGTTGATATGTAAGACTAGAAGGATTCTAACTCCGAACTAGGAGTCAGAGCCCTTCTAGATTGGGCCTTGGTATAACTAGCCGCTGCACCGATTTTTGTCGCTAAGCAGCATCTTGGAAATGTCACAGCAGTATAGGGTATTCTAATAAAAAAAAGCGGTAGACTACTTACTATGATCGCTATCATTGTACTAGAACATTTCTAATTGATGGCAGAAACAGTGACATAAGCTATGAATGTGATGTTTCTTGACATGAAAAGTTAAATAAGTTCGTAGTCATTAGAATAATAATTTGAATTTAGAACCAAAATGAAGCATAGATGCGTATAGATCGTCCTATTAGAACAGTTAAATAAATTTAAATTATTCACATTAATCATACTCGTAACATGAAAAGAAAAACACCTTACATGCCGATGATAAGCGATGCATTCAGATTTAGAATAACCGTACATATTACAATTTACAAAAGTAAAACATAATATTAAAGAGTAACAAATGGTATTCAAGATAAAGGAAACCTTAAGCCATTTGCGTGACATTTCGCTCGGCATCTCTGAAGAGGTAGGCAGAGGAATGTAGAACACTCCCACGATTCACCAGTTGATTTACGTATCGATTATTTTTATGCCATTTATCAATTTTTTTCACAATTTCGTACTTCCACATTTCACCAGTTATGTTACACGGCCCATAGAGTGGAGAGAACTACTCCACTCTATTGAGTTCTACTTTTCCCGTTTATTCTACTGTGTTATAAAGAATGTTCAATAAAAAAATTCTACATTGTACAACAAATAAAACTTGATGTTATGAATCAATTATCAAAACTTCTGTTGGTTATGTGATATTATCGTTTATATCACACGACAATAAATGATTGTATTCAATGAAATATTTAAATTATAATATTATCTATGTAAGTATACGTGTGTATAGAAAGAATGTTCTTATCTTCATATGAATAAAAAATATACCTACTCTATCTACAAGCGTATGAACAAATATATAAAGGCGACGTTTTAATAAACAAACGTAAAAAAAACTCGCACTTCCCAAGGTTCTGTCGTTGGACCAACCATGTTTATTGTTACAGGCGTAACAATAAACATAACAATTACATTACGTTTAGAATCATGTAATTACGTGGAAATTATTAGAGCGTATTTATATTCTTGTTAAAAATTGCATCACTCATGTTCGTGAATCATGTTCGCGCGCGGTAATGTTGGGTGTCCTTCGTTGACTTTGTGGGGCCTAGTGTAAAAAATTAGGTATCAGTACGGACTACGTCGAGGCCGTCTTAAAATACAACATATTAACGTGTTATTTCTCTAACAATACACGCTGTTTGTGCGCCACATTATGATCCTTGTCGCTTAAATACAACGCCGCTTTATTGTTTTTTATTTTTTAGTTATATATTAACATGCGTGTAAAATTTCTGTACATGTTAAGATAAATAACATTTCTTATATTACCTATACACTATGTATTAGCAAGCAGATATAAATTCCAAGTTTATCTGATTACCGATACGCTGGAAGAGAAGAGACAAGAAAATGTTAACAATAGAAGAACAAGAAGTAAAGAAGCTATTGTAACTTTAAAGGAAACTCATATTATTATAGTCAAATTATCTTAGACTGATATATGTAGTACTTATTTGCTACGATTTCCAAGTAAAGCTCTCGGTATATTTAATGAGAAATTAAATATTTATTCAATACCTATCTCACAGGCTACATCAGGATATATATGTACCTACATTTATAATATTTAATTACATGTATCTAAGTCAATTATTGCTTGTGAAAATTAAAATTAATTTGACTGCCTCGTTGGTCGTGTTAGTTGCAAGTGCAACTGCCCATCGGGAGATCCTGGGTTCAATTCCCAAGTCGGACACTACTAAATTTTTGCTAATTTAGATTTCCTGGTAGTAGCTCGGAGTCTGGAAATGTGCCCGGTGTATGGCAATAGGCTCACCACCTA
>DWDV01001351.1:0-13469 GCA_018245615.1 Mimoniades ocyalus | reverse complement strand
TAAAACTAGTAGCAAGCATTACCCTGCTAAATTAAAAGGCTAAACCTTTGAGCGAAATAATTGCCAACTTTTTGGTTCCCAGCTCCCAATTCTGATATAAACTTTTTGTATCAGAAGACCACGTGCCCATTGTTTGTAAATATGTAATCTTCTATCAGATTACTATATTTATGACGCTTGCGACTTTGGGCGCAGTTAGCGGCGGCTCCAGCATACGTGGTTGTGTTGCTGACGTGCGATGGAGCCAATGTATCCACGCAAGTCACGTCCCATAGCAGGTGACGTCCTAGACTCCACCGTATTAAAGTCATTCCGTCGGGTCTCTTGTCATCGTTTCGTAGAAGACCCGGGGGTTCCCGCACAGCTGAGACTGAAACGGTTGCAAGAGTCCGACGAACTAAATCGTTAAGAGCATCATGGCGATATAACCTGTCAGCGCTCCTAATACAGGACAATCGCTGTCGACCAAACATGTCGACCTCTTGCCCACAGGGACATCGATGAGGTTCGCATATCTTGACACCGAGTCGAAGACTTACTGCTATACGTAAAGCTGTAGGATCCAACACAGCGCCTATGTTTTTTGAAGGTAGTGCGTTCAACATTAAAGGACCATGACGTATTATGCTGCTTGAAATAAGTTTACATTTTAAGGTTTGCTTGATAGCGCAAGAAATGTTTTAGAATCAGGTACTGGTGTAAGCTTTTGTATTACATTTCTTAAAGTTATTCGTGATCGATTTGAAATCCAATTCGAATGATATAACGGTTTGCGGCAAATGACGCGATTCCACGTAGGTACTTTAACCACTTAACATTGCGTGGTCGGATTAAACGCCAGATAGTAAGGATCCGTAATAGAAAAAATATATTTAATTCAATAAAACTTATCGGACATTGAGTGTTTAAAATTTCTCTCGACGATATATATCGTAAAATTCTCTGTTTTTAGTTCGCTGTTTGCTGCGGCCTTTAACTGATTGGGAAATTGAATTGTATCGACACTTGGCTCTAAAGCCTTCCCAAATCAAATTGTACCGAGTATTTTTCGAAGCGGGAAATATTTGATAATTGAGCCGAGTGAAGTCACTGAATTCTCTGTCCCGGAATATTAATTAAAATTTAAACTGATATTGGCATTATTTATATGTATAATTATTAAGCATACGAGAATATAAAACAGTAGAACAAAAATGTTATATTAAACTAAAGAACATTAAAATGTTTTAAGTATGATTGGTCTTGGTGCATTTTAACGATACGCGGGAACGTATTAAGTGTTTTAAAACAATTGAAGTTTAAACAAATATATGAGGATAAGTATGTCCAAGGGGGATTATTCTATAGTTGAAGTGCGTATGACTCATACGATATACTAATCATTGATGTGATAAAAGAACTTTGTGTAACTTTGAACGGGGTACTGTGGTGTTGACATCTCATAACGCCCGTTTGCTTGTAGCGTGTACTGCGGATTTACAATTTAATTACTATCCCTATACTACTGTCCCTATTTAATATGATAAATGTAAATATACAAGTAAGTTTGTTTGTTACTCTTTCACGACAAATACTATTTAACCGATCATCATGAAACTGTACACATATTCTTGGAGGTATTAGAAGTAACATAGTACCTATACTTTAACTAAAATATTTTTTACGAAAGATATAAATTATTTGTCAAAAAATCTCAAAATCTAGCTTCTTCAACGCCGACTAGCATTCCAGTAATGAAGTTCCAACCCTGAGTACTGTAATACCGTTGCACTGTATTACCGACGGTCACGTCGATATCCAGGGATACATATTAGAGTTTTAGAATAAGACGCGGACGAAGTAGCGGGAACAGCTAGTGCGTTAAAAAAAATATGTTTTTAGACTAATTTTACAAAATGATTTTTCAATTTTCATTTTGGAAACGTTAGCGTTACAGAGGTGTGAGTGTAAGGGCTTTTCAAATTGACAGAAAGGAAATAAATACTAGGTAACATCACGCCTGTAATCACCGAAAAGGTAGGCAGAGGAATGATGAACACTCCCACGTTTCAACAGTTACGTTTACGTCCCACTATGAAATAGATGGTGAGCCTATTGCTATTTACCGGGCACATATGCAGACTCCGAGCCACTACTAGAAAATGTAAATTAGAAAAATTTAGTAGTGCCCGCCACCCGGGAATTGAACCCAGGACCTCCCGATCGGCAGTCGCACTTGCAATCAACACGACCAACGAGGCAGTTGAATTCATATTGTAATATAGTATTAAATGCTTGTCTTTAAATTTTATACTCCAGAATAGGCAAATTAAACACTAAAAGTTGCTTTTAAGGAGAAATTTAATATTAATTTAGAGTTGCCAACGATCCTCTAGTCCAGGACATGTCCTCGTTTTTAACGTCCTAAAATGTCCTGGATAACTTACAAGCTGTTTCCTGATTTAAAACGTCCTGATAAGGTCATGTGTTTTAAATTAATTGAGGCACTTTTGCAATATGTACTTTATATAACAGGTGGGAAAGCGGGTGGTCGCTTATTGTTAATCAGAAATATGATTACGTATAAATAAAATATTATTATTACTAAATTTTACTACTAAACTTTAACCTAATTTTACTTTGGCAGCCCTAGATTAATTGAATGTAGTAATGTAATTTGTAAAGTATATTCGTTAAAAACCTTATATATATTCATATGTATACCTTACTAATGAAATATACATATGTATGTATGCAATATATACATGTAAATATATGAATATATGTATATAAATAATGCAATTGGTACGCCGACTCTAAATTTCATTTATTGCCCCATAAATCTTTATTTTTCTTTGTTATACAAAACATCCTTACCAGACAGTACCTTCTTCTTATATATTAATATATCTGTGACGCTTGTCTACCCAATTTTGTGTCCGCATCGTAAAGGTAGAGTCAGTACAATACCACTATATGGAAATAAAAATTTAAACGTCTGACAGTGATTTCTTACGCAATGATTTCCAATTACAATTATTATCATTGTCAATTGGCATTTTAATTGTCGACAATTGTCTCGTGAAACAGGATTAAACACTCATCTAACCTCTTTGTAGTGGGGAGGGTGCATAACGCACGTGTTGTCGGACTAATTGAATACCGTCCTCCGCGCCCCCGCCCGCGCCGGTGCGAATCTACCTAAACAAACCACAAAGAACAATCTCTTCTATATTTACGTGAGGGCCTTTACTCCTTCTTCATGTAGTTACTTAGTTTTTTTTTAAATGTTACTTTATATTTTTCATACGGTGTCTGGGTGCGGGATGGGCGCGGGCGGGACGAGCGCGGTCCGCGGGGCGGGGCGGGTCGTGCGGCCTCTCGCGTTTAGTACAGCGCTCAGCAGGAGTGTCGGACGCTTGGCTTCGCAGTCGCCGACTTTAGTATTCTTCGTTTATTTTCTTTTCTATTCGTTTAATTTATTGCTCACATCTTTCGGTATTACAAACATGAATTTTTTCCCAGTCTCTCAGTGAGTTCAGAGTGTTAAAGTATTTATTGGATTTTTATTTTGACAGTGTCACGTGCGAAATCGAATTATACCGGTTCCGGAGTTTTCAAGTGTTTATAACGACACGGCCTTCACTTACGGCAGGTAGAGCCGGTGAATCGTCAAAAGGTGCATTAGTGTTTGATTTTGCAAGTATTTGGAAGTGTGTTAAACTTCTGTAAACACTGTTATACGGCGTTCGATCGGTGTTTGAAAAGTTCACATCGGCATATCAAAAGTTTAATCCGATTGACTTCAATTAGATTCTGGTCGGAAACTTGTGAAGTGCATTTGGTGTTGTGAGCCGGCAAAAGTGTTTGTAACTTGTAGCATAACCTTATTCAAAAGTGGCGCGTGTTGTTCGGGCATGCGCAGTTCGGTTAATGAAAATTATTAATAAGAAGCTTGTTATTTTATAAACAAACAGTGGCCGGTGTGTTAAATGTTATTGTGCCGGCTTGTGGTGCGTCGCTAATAAGAAGTGCACGAGTGTACCCAGGGCCCAGTTTTAGTTGGTCCTTAACGACTTTCTTACTTTGTTTGGATTTCAAATTTAAATAACGTCCGTCTCACCTGTGGGATTTCGGTGTTTTACCTGCGCGCGCACTACACTTCGTTACAAAGGTGAGAGTAGTCGTTTATTTGTAGATAGTTTATATTTATATGGTAAAAAACGAGTTTTTTTATTTCAATATTTCGTTTTTATAAGACGCGGACCCACACTTCGGGTTTGACCTGCGCTCTTTTTTGTACCATAAACCAGTTGAATACTCTTTCTTTGGGACTGACTTGAGACTTCGGCATGAGGATGACGTCACCTCATCACTTGGCATCCCGTGATTTTGCATCTCGCTCGCACATTCCGCCGGTGCCTTGAAGCTTAGAAGTTGTTTTGATACTTGGTAACTTTAGTTAACTGAATAAGTTTTTCATTTTGTGTTAATTTTTGAATGTTTAGAATTCCGTTTACGCCTAAGTACTTTGCAAGATGGTTTATTTTGCTAGGAGATTCTTTTAATTAAAAGACTAAACGAAACTGTTTAAGCTTGTTCTTTAGTCCGGAAGAATCCAGCGTTTTATTTTCTTTTTTGACAACATTTATTTAGTACCCTGCGAGTTGCCGTGCCAGATTTTATTCTTATTTGGACAATGTACAGAAAAGATGTGGGATACTGATAATACTAATTCGTATATCCACATTTAGTAAACGAGTTCGTACAGCTATTTTAAAATAATTAATAAATCATTTACAGCAGTTAATTGTCTCCATGTTCATACTGATATTTCTTTTCGTAGATTTATCAATATCATCAAGTTTAATTTTTATTAATGTCATAATTTTAAATACATATTTTAATGCTTCATTAACACTAGTTTTTAGTTATACGTTTTCTGCTATTCTCTTAATTTCAACTTACATTCTTATCACAAGGTAAAGCAAAATTCATTTTTAATTAACTATGAAGGTATGTAGGTAATTAATATGGTAATCTACAATTTCATACTTTTGTTTTCACATTATTATAATCATATAAATACTACATTTTTACACTAATAATAAATAATTACGCAATAAGAAGTTCGTCTAATAGGTAACATATATTTTTATCGGCGGTATAATTGAATGACAGATTTATTATAATTTTTTCAGCATTTTGTAAATTACATTTTCCTATATTTCACACATCTAAGTTCCAGAGAATCAATTGTAAATTTATGTTTTTGATTTCACATACATAGTAGGTACTTTACCTGTAGTTTCCGACCCTACGCGTGTTTTTACGATATTTTGATATTTTAGGTACTTTGACACTACTAATAGAAACTCTTTGTGGATATCGGTTCGCATACCTATAGGGATATTAAATTTTTGTGTAATTCTTGTAATATGTAGATCCGAAATTATAACCATCATTTACGTAAAATAATCAGCAGATTTAGGAACCCAAATCTGCCAGCAGTGATATGCGCAGGCGCAAAGTTGGACGATTTTTTATACGCTAAATTCTTTGTCATTCGCTTTATATTTATTTACAATTGTTATTCTTTATTGAAATGTATGTACTTTATTGGGATCTCTACTTTTTTAATAGTACGATCCGGTCTATTAATGTTAAATTGAAATAAATTTGACTCTTCTTTAAAACGATCGTTATTGGTAGTACCAGTTGTGAATGAAAGCCCCCAAGACGCACTAAGATGGCGCTTACTTTAATAGAAATTATCGGTAAAGAGCATGATGGTACGCTTTCCCATCAATACGATCGCAACAACATATTACTTAAGTAGGTAGCTTTTCTATAGATTTTTTTTAAATTTTGAACAATATACTGTGTGATGTTAATATTGTGTGACTCATCATCAACTGAGTAACCTAATATCGTTAATAATTGGATCCATGGAAAATAGTCTCATCACTCACGCGCATTCACGGACGTATTTAAATAACGTAATGAATTAATTTTAATTCAACTTCATAGTGTTTCGTCTACTATGTTCTTAGCATATGCACTTCAGTTTCGATCTTACATTCTATGAGTTGTGTCACATAGCCTGAATTAAAACCTGTGCCATAAATAGATAATTATAGTTAAAAATATCGAGCAAAATGATTTGTGAGTTTGTTCAGGATCTTCTACTTCACCATATTGTATTATTCATATACATATGTTTTGTATTATACGTGACTCTGCATCGATTGCAAATGTAGATAGATTCTCGCGCCAAGGAAATTACAGGCGAGCGGAAATGATACTCTCGCGAGGAGAAAAACGAATGGCGAATAATGAGCGGCCACATTAACCGAACTCAATATCAGGTAAGTGAAATAGCTTTTATGAAACATTTTTAGTTCAAACATGTTTCAGAATTCTTAACTTTCAAACCACGACTGCCTCGTTGGTAAAACGTGGGAGTGTACACTCCTCTGCCTACCTCTTTGGGAGTTTAAGGAGTGATGTTACGTTCATTTACGACCCATAAAAATTATACCACTGGTAGCGAAGATA
The DNA here is from genome assembly GCA_018245615.1 of Mimoniades ocyalus. Lineage (NCBI taxonomy): Eukaryota > Metazoa > Arthropoda > Insecta > Lepidoptera > Hesperiidae > Mimoniades > Mimoniades ocyalus. The sequence continues at coordinate 6,932 of DWDV01001351.1, read as the reverse complement.
TGTACTTCTGACATCTGCATACCTTATTAAAATGAAGTCGGAAATACAAAGGTCGTATGTCAAAATGAGCGTAAAGCGCTCCTGGGATACGTGTGTCTGAAAGAGCCCTTATATTTCTCATAATCCAGGAGTCGCGAAAAAAGGAGGTCGTCGTCAAATATAAGAGGAATTGTAAACGCGAGACATATATGAATGAAAGGGTAAGTCGGTAGCAATAACATATGGCACATATGTATATTATGAGAAACATTTTAACTTTAATGAATAATAAAAATTTATGAATAATTTGTAAACACATTATTAGTTAAATGCATTTTTCGCGGTTTAAATTTCAAGCTTGAAATAAAATGAAATATTCATGCTTAGAAACAATGCTAGGTGTGCATTATTTGCGACGAAAAATTTAAGGAAAATCAAAATCGTCTTTTAAAAAAGACAGACGCGCACACACGCACGCTCATATGTACCCACTCACACATACACAATTCGCACACACACTCGTGTCAACAAGTAAAGAGAGGAGACAGGGTATAGTTTACGAATGGAATAGTTACCTACATATTTATGGCTAACCGACTCGAACACCTTTGAATATGTAAATTTATTTTTTAGATCCAAAACCGATGTGCTAGGTACCTACATAATATTATTTGTTATCGTGACTTTTAAGAACTGATAAGATTATTATATTTTCTTTATCAATTCTGTGCTGAGATGTATCTCAATAATTTTTGTATCCTCCACAACTGTCAATTTTTGATAGGTTGAAAATATGGACTGGAATTTTTGCGTCATTCATTAGAGTATTCTAAACAGTTTCCATATAAGCAGTTAAATCTATACATAGCGTGTTTGTGTAGGCGCTACTACGAATGATAACATTGATAGTAAATTGCATACCAAATGTATTAGAATGTAAGTTATGTAGCTGACAGATGTGTTTTATCCCATATACACTTCTCTTTCTCGTCTTCGCGATGTGACCTCTCACTTTCTCATCATGATGTATTTTACTATTATCTTGTTGCCATTCTAATTAAAATATATATACATGTACCATACATAATGACGGAATGATGACGTAATCTGTAATAATGGCTAGGGGAAAATATGAAGATTTTTAAATGAATTCATAAACCAGTATTTGTTAGTGATTGACTGACGTCACAGTGACCCCAAGTCCAAGCGTGTTTTGCGTCAAACCTTGAATATGTGATGAATTGATGAATATTTTTACATAAAACATATTGTCGCTGTATGCAGCTATAAATAGATATTTCTTATGAATACGTTCTAAAGATTCAAGGAAAGGTCTTTTATGTTTATTTTTTCATAATACGATAGGCGAACGTCTGGCCGCCATCCCGCCTGATGGTGCGCGCAAATGCGTCCTAACATGGAGCACGCACGCTTAGGAAAATCCTATTCAACCCAGCTTGGAAGGGGACTAGGTTCCGTGTGTCCGGAAACGTAGACGCCGGTGGGGTGAAATTTGAAGATGTTTCTGTTACATCCGATATATACACAAGAAATAGGAATATGAATAAGGTCGAAACTGACTATGCATTTTACTACCTAATAGTGGAGTAATTCATTAGACACCTTTTTATTTTTCATTTCGGTAACTAATAACATAATAATAATCGATTAGTAACATTAATAATCGATTATCTGCACACCTGAGAGCTCGTAAAACTTGGCCAGCGTGGCAGACTATAACCTTAACCGTATAACGTCCGTTTCCAGCTGTGAAATGATAAAAGGGAAGAAAAGAAAAGTAGTCGATTTAATACCCCAAAAAGTTTAGTAAAAGTAAAAGTTAATAAAATACCTGTACATATTTACTTACTAATGTAAATAAGATGGCTGACTCCCGCGCCGTCGTTTGCGTTGCTTATTATACATATTAACAATATATTTTGTGTAGATACAAAAAAAAAAAAATTTCTTCGTGAACAATGTTCTTCTATGTATACACGGTTTGTAGCGAAAATATGAAAATTATCTGCGTTTGTAACGCAAGAGCAGGCGACGTACTGTTGACCGTCACTGAACACGTGCGTATAGAAATCGTTGTTTCTTAAAACGTTAATAACATTTTAATATCTATTCATTAAAAATATCGTATTTTTTTTTTATTAAGGCTTTTATACGAAGTAATACTTAGAAGACTGAATTGAAATCTATTTGGGATCTTAGATTTGATTCTTTTATTTATGTTTGTACGTTTATTATTATATATTTTTAATATTCGATAATTGAAGTTCATTTATGGGAGTGTTATTATTTTAAATCCTATATCGAATAATGAATACTGGTGAATATGAAGAATTACTGAAAATTTTAAGATTGAAACCTTTTGAAAAAGTTATTTAATCTCGTCGTTTACAGAAAATTTAGCTTCGTCAGACACAAATGAACGCATGATTAATGGTATATTGTATTACAAGGCAATTACCTGTAACTTCGTCTGCCTGTAAAATTTTCTTTATTTCACCAATATTCAGTCCCTCGGGATTTGCCCAAAGTGTTTTCCTAGCTGTTGCTTACGTCATCAGTTACACATGTGCCCAATTTCACTTCGATCTGTCTAGTCGCTTGCGAACTGCGCCCGTCGTTTGTTCGGCTATCGAAATCTTTGAGACCAATAACTGATGTATTGACAGCTATGTCATTGTCTGGTAGATGTGTAAGGCTATATTTTATCCTTTTTATTTTGTTCCACTAACGTACTGACTGTTATGTCACAGTCTAGTAGATTTTTAAGGCTACGTTCTCTACTTTTTATTGTTCGCTGCAAATACTACTTTTGCTTACTTGGGATTAAATGAAAGTCTTCTATTCTACTAGCCTCTACGGCTATTCAAAAGATATAACATTTTCATCATCGGTGTTCAATACAACCTCTTTTATTGGAGTTCGTTGATAATTTGGCGATAGCAAATTTCCCTTTATATTTGAGTTTTTAAGTTGCGTTTTTGTTAACCCAAAGTTCTAATACCTCTCATTTTAATTTTGAATGCAAAGGATAAATTTCCACACACATATGAAACATGCTCTAGCGCCGTTACTCAACGTCTATCAGCTAAACGTTACAAGTAATGGCTGACGGTGTGTTCTGCCGCGATAAGCCACACGCTGTAATGTGATCAGTACGTACATTTCCTGTCCCATCTTCACACGAGTTAATAATAATAATAAGACGCGAAACTCTTATAAACTCGTACATTTATGTAGAGTTCGACGACCCGCGTCTCACTCGATTGCGTATGTTACATCGAAGTCTTCACTTCTCACTTGTATTACAACTCGAAAGACCACCGCGCTGTTGACACATCCATTTACATTTGCGTAATGCCTATCAACTGTGGAAGCTTACGTCTCATATTATTATTCAGCCACGACCAATGTTCACTAGCGACCAGTTTCTACAGACCCCGCTCATGACCCGTATGTGTTGTACGGTAGGCACTGGTGAAGTTCGGACTACATTGTTGCGGGATAAAACCATGGTAGGACGGCGATGAGAATGTGCTTTTCATTTTACGACGTCGTGAAGTAATTTTTGTTAAATGTCGGCAAACAAGCCGGGCTAATAGAAAACTGGGATCTCGGAGGATTTAACACAACGCAGCGGTTATAGGACAAGCGATTATACTTCTACATTTTGTGTTATTAACAAGACATTAGTGGGACAGTAGAAGCAAATTGTGCGAGAAAATTGTTAATCTTCTTTGGTCGTTTAGAGTAAAAAAATATGTGGTAGTGATGGGATTTTTGTTATAGTATTATAGAATTATGGGCAAAAATCCCATCAGTACTAGATACTTTTTCGGTATATTTTCGGAGGATTGTTGCGTTGGCAGTTTTATAAAAGACAAAGATGTGATGCATTCCGAGAGACCGATATACTAGGCGTTCCACATTAATCCAGAAAATTATTGACATAGGACTACCTACTAATTCGAGGTTGGCTGCAGACGTTCATAGGAGTCAGTGGGCAGTTGTGACTGCTGACTGCTCATTGGCCGCTTCACTTAGAAAAAAATCTGCCTTTTAAGGATGGTTCTTGAGATCATGTCCTTTCTGCATGTAGAACGTAAAAATGTTGAGCCGTGTTAAGAGTACGTTTTTGGTCAATAGAGCTGAGTTTGTTTCGCTTCATTGATCCAACGCTAAGCGGTAACAGCGGCCCACCACATTGTTGCGAGGATAAAATCGTGGTTATTGTGCAAACAGCTCGGGGATCGGCTGTTGTATTAAAAACGTTTCCACAGCAATTATTTTTTAAAAGCCAGTAAATTAGCAGCTGTCTCGACCTTCATTTTACAACAATTAATCAGTAAACAAACAACCGACGTTGTTATTATGATGTCATTATTAGGTACCACGGTCAGCTTTTGTGATCGAAGCTGTTGGACAGCGTCTTAGACTATAGTTTCAGGATCCGTCTATAGTTTCAGGAAATAAATTACTAGACGTATAGGTAATAGGAGTTAAAAATTTTTGCGGTTTTCTTTAATGTGGTAAATCCTTCAATACATTGGCAGTTCACTGACTGGTAGAACCTATATTATTGAATGTACAATTGTTTTCCAGCTCTAGAGCTTAGGTCCGCGTTAATTCCTAACTGATGGCAGAGTACCGTACTTAATAGTAGAGTTTGGATTGGACGATGTGGATGAAGTTAAACGGAAGTAGTTTACGGTATTCTAAAAGCATATTCTTCCTCTTGGAAAATTTGAATATCAAATGCTTGTCTAAGACTTCCAAAGTAGGCTATTCTGTTAAAGTTGTTGGAAAATCCACAGGATTTGTGAATTTTTATGTTGGGTACCTTCGTCGCTAAAATATTTTTTATTATATTAAAAATGTTATGTGAGAGTTCATTGTGGTAAAATTATTATCCGGCATAACCGTGTTATTATTTAAAATACAGAAAAATATCTAAGAAAGTACGAATATCTAAGAAATTACTCAACAGAATGCAGACAGAAGCTAAGGTTAGCACAAATTGCATAATATACTCGTATATTTTAAATGCAGCTTGTGGGCGAGCACCTATAAAATCTTTTTATATCCCTAATTGCACTTACCTCTAAGCCAATTACTTAGTTGGCTTATGCAATTGTGTGTGAGGAAAGCAAACACAGGTGGGGGTAATTTATGGCATTTGTACTTCCGTTTTCCTTTTGTGCTGGTAATAATAAATAATAGTTACCTACATATCTGGTAGGCAGAGTTATCGAAGAATAAAATGTACACAAATTTGAAATCGTTGTATAATTTTTGATAAAATATAACTTCTTCATAATGTTTTTTTATTATTCAAATAGATAAATAAAATGTTGCAATTCTTAATAATAATTTCCCTATTCGTTATTATGGTGCAAGGAATACATGTAGTAATAATTTCGTTGTACGAAACAACAAAACATCAAACACGAAACGAGATATTCTTTGCTACATGGAAATATCCAATTTCATGGACGTCAAGATAAAAAAAAATCATTTACATTAATTAAAATGAATAACAAGTAATAAACATGAGTGATAAATTTTCTATTAGGTACTTATGTTTTTTATATTTTTTTATTTACATGAAGCTGTATAGAAAACAATATTTTTACATCTGTCGGTCGGTGTCAGTATTTATATTATGTTCATTACAGACCTAACTGTTGAAACGTGGGAGTGTACTACACTCCTCTGCCTACCTCTTTGGGGACTATAGGCGTGTTACGTTTAGATAGATATAAATATTCGTCTCTCATAACCCCTCAGGGGAGGTCTATGTCCAGCACTGGACTGCAAAAGGCTGGTGATAATGAATGGGCTCTCGTTGCTTTCGGTCTATCCCGTGACGTACCTCGCGGGACTATATAAGTAATAATATTCATATTCGCGAGATGTTATACAATCGCATCTTTACTAACATCCCCTTTTTTAGTGACATGATATAAATCACACACTTCGGAAAAGTTTCAAATGTTGATAATCCCTTTTAATAAAACACTTCTTAAAAATGTTTCGAATACAACAAATGTAGTAAGCAATTTGAAATTCCATTTTGTATTCAGACAAAAATTTGCTAGGTGTTCTGTAGGTACAATTTTGTCGGAAAACCTGCAGTAGATACTGAAAAGAATTCGCGGATCTTGTATAATAGCGATTGCGAATTCAATATTCATATTTCTATGCAAATAAATATTTGAAGATATCGTCAATAAGTTTTTAATCAGCAAATCAATTTTTAAATTGCATTTTTTTATTCACAGGCCTTGAATGTTGTAAAACTTGCTTGCGCGATAAGCTCACCAGTTATATTTCGATGTAATATCTCTAAATATTAACTTTTGTACAGTCAGATAAAAAAAAATAACTCGATAATTTTATGATCGATGATACTGCAATGATGGCCTTGAAATTTGCTTTAATGGTATACAAATTGATATAAACTTTTCTAATTGTTGTTTTTACTCATTAACATTTCTAGCTATAGCTTAAACCAAAATGTGATTCTCATCCCCTCAAGTTTATTATTTTTGCTAACTTATTCGCGAAGCAAATACGAACTGCAGCTTTATGTCGACAATAGAAATCACTCTTCTTTTAGATCTCCCAATGATGATGATGCTAAAATGTTGAATGGAGTTAAAACCATAAATAAATAATAACGTATATAGCAGTATATGATGTACAGTTCGACGCTGTATAATGAATCGTGACAGTGTACTAATCTGCCTAACCTTCAGGAAAATAAGCGTGATGTTTCGTAATGTTATATTACCTATATTGTATTATTAGAATTCGGTCATAAATGTCTTACCGCTCCTGATCACTGGGATGGTCGCTTCTAGTATACACGTGCATTTGTTAACCATTTTAGATCCGTTTTGGAAACAAATGCTTCAAGGTAGATTTGAATTTCG
>DWDV01001350.1:0-13470 GCA_018245615.1 Mimoniades ocyalus | reverse complement strand
TTTAGAATAACGCTTACTCATAATGCCTACGACGTACCATAGACACTATAAGCAAGCGTCGTTTCGTTACACTATAAAATTAGGGTAGCAGTGTCCAATATATCCCGAGTATGTACATAACTTGTCATAATTCCTATATGAACAAATTTATTACAGATAGTTTGCCTAACTTGCAAATTTTATGTATGTCTCCTATATTGTTTATATAAATTATATAACGCAGACTATAATCCACTTAGATTTATGTTTATGGCTTTGGAAATATATATAATTACACAACTTGGAACAAAATAGCTTAAGTTTTATTATATAGGCCATTATAATCGTATATTGTATACTAACTTGGTTCAGCAGTTAGCCTTGTTGTACGGTCAGTGTACTGTCCGGTTATCACAACACGTGATCTATTTAGTTTACGATTAGGTGTCCCAAGATATTTAATTATTGTTCAAGGTATGGGTGACATAGTTGTAATAGTTGTATTACATGGATGTTTCTTTAAAACATATTAAGAATACCTAACAAAAAAAATTGTCAATGAAGTGATTACTCACCGTTTAGCTATCACTTATAATCGATAGAGCTATTAGCAGCGACTGATGAAAGATCACAATTAAAAGAGTCCAGCTGGATACACCCACGGTACATTAGCGCGTCTCGTAACGCGCGACTTTTATCCTTAAGTCGCATTAGCAACGCGCGCCTTTAGTCATTTAGCCGCCTTTGCAACACGCGAGTAACGCGATACAGTAACGCTATTGTCATCTACAGATGCTATCAAACGCGTGGACGAAGGTATGCGTGCCACGACAGAATCGCGGGTGTATCGCGCTTATCGCGAAACTTTGTCCCTACATAATCGCTGCAATTGTCGCCGTGGGTCACCGCCCTACACCTTTCTACCTGGCATGCTGCACTAAGTGGCAGCTTTGCGAACATATACTGTTGATGGATTATACTTAAAAACTTGTAAGGTAAAAGTATTCTACATTTAATTTTTAATTTTTTTACATAACATTTTATATAAAATTTAACATTAAAAAATTTGGTTCCGGTACGAAGGTTTGGTGCAAGAATAGTAACGGTTCTCTTACCAAGCTCGAATAGGGCAAAAGTATATTAATTACTATAGTTTACCATGAACGCACTAACTGAATTAATGTGGTACTAATTCCATTCTTGCGCATGAGTTGCCAATTGTTATTAAGTTATAATCTATCCCGAGTAGATCTCCACAAACGACTGGCGTCTGTTTGTGTCCTACTATTTTCGTGTAAAAAAGTCCTTTAATATATGACAAACAGGTAACAAGCAAACTTGAGTCATATCATAGTAAATAATTATACTTGTAAGCAGAAGATATTTTAAGATCTTTTTAAATCTATTCCAGAATCTAATCCAAGCTATTGTGATATCTTTATCTGTGTTCTTTTCCAATGACAGATAATGTTAGACACAACCTGTACGGTACTAATGTTCTTGTGTAACTCTAGACCAATCTAAATAAAAGTACAAATCTATCTAAAAAAAAGTATCTAAAAGTATCAAGTGGGAGTGTTCTGCATTCTTCTGCCTACCTCTTCGGGGATTACAGGCGTGAAGTTACGTTTTTTTTTTTTTTTTAAAGTATCAAAAAGTACAAATCTATCTAAAAAAGTATCTAAAAGTACTAATGATATGTCAACGGCATATGCCCCTGAAGAATCATTTGAAGAAGTTATAGTATATACAGTGAAGAAATATAGTTATCATTTTTTTTTATATGTTGGGTCTTTCTTTGGTATAATTATATGTTAAACATTTATTGTAAATTCAAAAAGATATTTGCGAACATTCAAAATTTATACAAAAATTACTGAAATGGAAAAATCGCAAGATTAAAAGGAACCTGCAAAGGGGTTGAGTCAGTTTGTTTGGGCATTTTAACCGCTGGAGCAATTTGGACGGTAGTCTATTTGGGGGACCCTTTTAAAGATCGTCTTTTTAACTTGGTCATTGACGTGGAATAAAATCAAGTTAGATTTACTGGTATTTTCTTAAAATTGGATTTTTTTATCCCCGCCGGCTCCTAAGAGAAAATAAGCTAATCTAGTATTTTTAAAGGGCGCCACGAGTGAGCGCGTAAAATATAGTTATCTGATGAACATGTCTCACGCCCACTAGCCGCTTACTGTCCGATTACTCTGAACATGTTGCGCTATAACTCACGGAGAGATGGCGCTGGTGTCCTCGTATATTTATTTTCCTATTTATTTTTCCGCTGCAAACGAAAGTGGAGGCGAGATTTGGCGTCTTATTGTGAAATGTAATAGTTGTTAGGAATGAAATGTTTTGTATAGCGTCTCGGATTGCAGCAGAACTTTGTAGAAAATATTCATGTACAGATACGAAACTATTAGAGTTGTTTATGTTATACTTAGATATACATCTCAATATGTCCTTATATATTACTTTATACGAACATATATGAAATTACAATTGTGCATAGATAAACAAATGAGCAGTTTATGTAAATATAAATATAAGAAAGGATTAGCCAATAATTCTAATTGGTATCCGATCACATACCATTATCATACATCAACTAGTAAGCCCAGAAGAGGCCATAAGCCGACTCATCTGATCGAGCGGAATGTGCATTCGCAAACTCCATTTGTATGGTATATAGTCTACTGTATATAACAGCACAATGCAGTAATCTCCAATCAGCATTACACAAGGAAACAGGATCGGGTCTTAATTCAATTTGATGCGTAACAATTCAACCTCCTCCTTCATAGCTCATCTTGATAGATTTCAATAGTAGGAATGTCTGTATATAAATAAAATATCACGCAAATAGTCTAAAGGATATCTGTCGCAACGTATTAAATAAGGATAAGGCGAACCCCAACCCGCATGCCTAGCTTTACAATTCTCGGCATAACCCCTCAGGGGAGGCCTATGTCCTGCTGTGGACTGTAATAGGCTGATGATGTTGATGTTGATGACAGGTGTTTCGCGTTTTGCGATGTCCACCTGTTTCTATATATGCGTAAATTTTCTTTCTATTATAGTACTCGATCCCACGCCCGTAGTCAGCGGCAGCTAGGCCTTGGACGCGTATAAATTCGAAATGCAATTGGAGCTCTTAAGCCGGTCATGTACAGTTAATCTGAACGGCAGGGATGAGTTTGGGGCCTCGTGCGTTAGTATGAAGGAGAAGACCACGACTCAAACATACTTGATCGGTCCAATGTTGGTTGGATTCAAGCTAAATTGGCATTTTTGGCTTATAAAAATAATGTAACACGTGATTAATTGGATTGACAATGTAGTAAATGCGCCCGTTTAAAATTAATATCAAATATTTCAAATGGACGCATTTTTTAATTGTTGCGTCTAATTAAACACATTATACAATTATGTTTTATCCTAAGATTATTATTATTATATCATAATCAGAGATAATAATAATATTAATAATAGATAATAAACACAGTTAATCATTTTTTTTTATTTTTTTTTTTAATCAGAGATCTGTTATGGGGTGTGTAGGGAGCACGTTAGAAGTTGATATTTATAATTGTTACTAGCCAAAATTGCCCATAGTATAATAGAAAAAACAACATAAGAATTTTTATATCAGTTATACGTACCATCACGCCCTTAATCTCTGAAGAGGTAGGCACAGGACAACAGTACACTCCCACGTTTCACTACTTTGGAATAGGTGGTGCCTATTGCCATCCACAGGACACATATCCAGACTCCGAGCCACTACTAGAAAATCTAAGTGAGACAAATCCAGTAGTACCCGACCCGGGGTTTGAACCAGGACCTCTCCATTGGCAGTCGTGCTTGCAACCAACACGACCAACGAAGCGGTCATCTGGTATAACTATTAAAATACAAAAATATTCCAACATTGAAAATAGAAGTAGAAATATAGTAATTTAACTAAGGTACGTCTAAAATTGACACATGACGATTTTTGAATAAGAGCAAAAAATCTATACCTCCAGTGCGGAGTAGTGAATATTACACAATCTAAATAAGAAAGAATAATATACGAAAAATACATTTATGCGAATATGAGCACACACAAAGATATTACCTAACTCTCAGGTAAGTAAATATTTTACTATAATTTATGCAACACAATTAGTTATTTGACGTTCGTTGTTATACATACATATATCACTACATGTGTGTTTAATTTATGACTACAATGTTTAAAAGAGAAACCAAACCCTTGTTAAAATCACAATACAACACATTTATATAAAAAAATATTTTCTTAAATACATACATGTATTATTTATTTAAACGACGTTCACTCACTTTTATATAGGACTAATAATAGGCACCCAAGGCGCCTTTACGTTCGAACGTCGTGATTTCACGTCGAGAATTTCCAATGTCCCTAAACGTAAACGTTTTATTTCGTGTCGTTCGAACCTATGCTCGACATTCTCGAACAATCCTAAAGGCCCGTACGGTATAAAATGCGAAATATTATCATACAAAATACCAGTAAAGATTGGAAAGCAATCCGCTCCCGTCACGTCCCCGAATCGTTGCCTCCGCGCGGCTGTAACGGAGTTTTATTTCCCGGAAAATTGGTAAGTCATAATAATACGCTGACTCATAAATAAGGATCGACATTGGCCCACTCGAGGATTTCTTTTTACGCCACATTTTATTGTTGCTTTGCTTATTGTATTATTTCGTGATTAACGATTAACGGAAGTGTATTGGCAAAGATAACCTCGTTAGTGAAGTGGTTGTAAGCGCCATTGCTGATAGAGAGGTCGTAAGTTCGATTCTCGGGTCGTAAATTTTTTTATTGGTTTCTTTAACTTGAGACTCAGCAGTAGCAGAAGGTTGGATTTGTGCCCGGTGTATGGCAACAGTCTCATCCGCTATTCCAAAGTGCGACGTAAACATAATTGGTGAAACGTGGGAATGTGCTGCTCTTCTCTACCCGTTCCTTCGGGTTATTTGCGCCTGATTTTCAGTATGGACAGTTTTTAAATATAAAAACTAATGTATCACCATGTTTATCGTGAAATAATTTTTTCGCACAAAAAATTCTCTCGATGTCAAATGACGGGAGGGGAAAGCTAATTTTACCATACGTACCGAGTTGATTCCTGCGTGTTGTAAGTATTGTTGATTTATGAATACTGATATTATTACATCAGCTTTAAAGGTAATATCCGGGACGTCACCGAGGATTATTTGTCTGTGGTTGTTCATATTATGTGTATGTTGTTTGATTTAATGTACCTACATTACACTGTTAAACTAAATCATACAGGCAGAATAATGCAGACAGAGAGCGGCATTAACGCTTAATATATTGTGTCGTGAACTATAAAGGGATTAAAGTAAATGACACGGATAGATATCGATATGAATAAATAGAGTGATTTATTTATCTAGATAGTGTAACATGAGTAACATCACGCCTGTAATCCCCGAAGAGATAGGCAGAGAAATGTAGAACACTCCCACGATTCACCAGTTACGTTTACGTCCCACGATGGAATGGTGAGCCTATTGCCATACATCGGTCACATATCAAGACTCCGAGCCACTACTAGAAAATCTAAATTATAAAATTTAGTAGTGCCTGACCCGGGAATCGAACCCAGGACCTCCCGTTCGGCAGTCGTACTTGCAACCAACACGACCAACAAGGCAGTCAAGTCTAGATAGTGTCATGGTGATTTATTTTAGATCATTATATAGAAGTATCTATTTCTGACGTTGTCTGGATAGATATCCATTTAGATCGAGAAGTTATAAATATTTTTTTATTGCCATGGAAGTTAAACGTAACGTAAACAAACTTTTGGAATTAGATCTAGGTATTTGTCATGTCCGTGCTAATTTCTTTTCGTATATGTTTTTATATATTAATGTTATACCATCTGTTATTGAGTAAAAAGGCGTCGATATTTAATTAATGTGTACAATATAAGCTATTCATCAACAGATGGCGCTGATTCACGATGTTTCTAATTCTGACATAATATACATACATTATGTAACTATTTCAGTATAACAGTAAATGTGTTAATAATATTTGAAACTTGTCTTAGTCCACAATAAATGCGAATCATAAATTTATAGCAAACAATTTCATGTATGCTTCTTAGTACGGATTATTTACCAAAACCGCGAAGAGCCTTACGTTGTCTACGTAACGATCTTAATACATATTATATATACAATTATGTTGTTAAGGCGTAATACATATGAAGTAATACACAAGAACAAGTTGGTTTATCAAATTAATACACGGATTTGTATTTAACAACGTAAGATGATGTAAAAATAAAAAGAGATGAAATAGTCAAGCCTTAGGTCTTTTTAGTCATGGTTGAGTTCCAAATCGGCATTAGATTGTATTACTGAAAAATTTTAAATGCTGTACAGGACAAAAAAAACATATTTTAATAAAATTTTATCAAATTTTAGATAATAAGTATTTACATATTTACATATGTGTACAACAATTTTTATATTTATTTTCTGTTTTCTTTTAACTAGAAATTCTACATAGTTATAACTTGTAGTAGTGGTTCAGAATCTGAATGTGTGCGCGGTGTGTGGCAATAGGCTCGCCACCTATTCCACGATGGGATCCACAAATATTTTTAAAGTTTCTCTCAATTAACAATATGCTCAACGCGGAAACGAGCAACAAATTCAGAAATGGTAGTAATAACGATATATTCTTAGTTTAAGATTATTCTCAGTTTATAAGATAAAACAAAATCGAACATTCTTCACATATTTAGCATATTGCCCTTGCATAGGGTCCTAAGGGAGCACGGTAATAGCATAACTCGACGAAAGATTTCCCACGTCGGCCATACTTCATAGCGCCGTCGCGGCCATTACAACTTTTCTGAAAGGAAGACGAGAGTTGTTTCACAGTTTTTCATGATTATAAGTTAAATGGTGAGATATTTTTACGAAATCCGCCCTTACATGGAATGAATGGTAATTCGGAAGGAGGTTGGTATACGGAAATTTCTCTACATTTAGATTTAACTGTGTTATCTTGTCCTTGAGTCTGGTGGCAAAGGTGTAACCCATTTTATTATTGCACACAAAAGCAGTTCGCAGAATCACGCCTAAAAAAGCACTATCGACAATTCTAAGGTTTCCTAACGATGTTTTTCTTTACGAATACAGCCTACATTTTTATAATTCTAAATCACAGCGAATGGTGTGAGCACTATGTAAAATGAACATGTATAAATATAACCTATGAACATGTATAAATATAACCTATGCTACATACTTTCGCTATTGATCCATCGATCTGATCATTTAACATTCATAAACTGAACGATCGTATCGTTTATAGACAAGCCAAGCGGAAATCTAATCGAAGGCTAATTTTCAGAGCCGTAACGCCCGGGAACAGTTTTATCTCGCCCATAAGGCCACTAAGGAAGTAATTCCGCAAAACAAAGGGCCACAATAACGAGCCAACAATTTCCCGGATAAGATATTCGCTGATCGGTCCACAAGATACCCCGGTAGTTCCGGGAATTATAAAAGTTTGCTCGAAGTCCACGCGAATTAGGAGTATATTGTCACCATAGTTTACTATGCGATGGCGATAAGGTAACGGATTGTTCGGACATGGTTTCATTGCTGTTATCCGTCGTCTTTGAATAATTGGACGATCGTATGGCAGATTTTGGAAATTTTGGCAGGAGAAGCTAATAAAACGCACAAATCTTTATTACAAGCTGTTAATAGTGATTTCTATGCCTTTGTGTAACTTAAGATGTCATGTTTCTCGATATATTCTTGTTGTTTCTCCTAGATTACTATCATCAAAATACTTTTGATGTTTTCTTTAAACGATCCAGTTCTTTTCAGTGTTATGGATAGAATGAAACTAAATTATTTTGAAATTTTTTATCAATTATTTATTTATATTATTTTATTAAGAATAGAGATATATATTGCGTACGAAAGTAACGGGGTACTAGGTACAATAAATTGTACAAATATAGAAAGGGGTAGGAAAGAGTAATACGAAGAGTAAGTGGCACGAACTGTGTGAACTCCTTTATTATTCACATTATGTTATTATGTTTAAATCAGGAGCGCGGTTCAATTTATATAAGTACGTCTATCGTGTTCCTGGAATAGATCATGTTCTGTTTCAATTGCATGATCGCGTTATTTAGTTACAAACATGGATGCGGATTTAAATAATCATTATGAATGACCGTTCTATTCATTTTTAATAATCCCGAGATATGTTCGGAAGACAGTGAGTTTTATAACTACCACAATTACAAGAAGATATCCGTATGTAGAAGCCAGATGTAACTAACTCAATGATCATCGTCGATAACCCTTTTATTATTCCACTATTCACCATTTGGAGCTTGTAAAGATGAGCGATATTAGGGTAAGTAATTCTACTTGGCTGGCCAAGTATGGTTGTTAGGCTTAATAAGTTTCAAAATTATGAAGGACCCTGAAACGTACCGGCTTGAAATAAATAGTTAACATGTATTAAAAGTAGGAAATGTTTAGATGCATGGAAAGGTCAAACCTTGGATCGTTGGATCCGCGGATGAGGATTTAATTTAAAACCAGAACCTATACGCTACAAATAATAATAATAATCTTTATTCACAGAACATGATTTACATAGAGATATTAATAATATTTATTATACACAGTGCTCATGTGTTAAAACCGTTTATTGGGGCGGAAGCTAAAAAAAACATCGGAATAATAATATAAGCTGTAATTACATGTAATTAAGCTGTAAAATTAAATCCTCCTAATTGTACAATATACCACATCGCAAATAGAAAACTGGAAAAAATAAATTAAGGAAACAAAGTCCTGACTTAACTGCTTCCGCGAAACGGGGCAATTAATTATCCACGATCCTCAAGAGAAAGGGCAAGCCGCAAGGTACGACGTCCGCCTCATCGTATTAGTGAAACGATTTGAGCTTGGAGCTTTGGGACGCTGGTATTTAGCAGAATACGTCAAGTTACACATAGGTCATTTACAAAATCAGATGAGAGCATTCATTGTGCGTAATGTGTCGTCAATTGATAACTTGGACAGAAACATTATGAATATTATATAATTTTGTAATGTACCTACATACTTACACGGATAAATTAATTCATTTTGACACAGAACAACTATTCGTTCTCATTACAGTTATATTTGCATATACCATCTATTACACAAATTATAGATTCGGGAGTTGTCTCTTTGGGGATTTAAAGGCACGGGAGGTATTTCACGTAGGACTTTGAGTACGACAAAGCGATTTTCATGGAATCCATCTATAGCTTCGCTCTTTTAAGAACCGTTCAACTATTATTTTTTGCTGATTCAAATGTATTGTTGTAATATAGCTTATGTTTCTATTACATAATGTTGATATTCACAGTTCAAGTTTACGATTGCAATATGATTTCTATAACTACTATTGAAATTCAATATTAGTCGGAATTGTGCTTTACATAAAGAAAATATTTCTGAATCTTTGATTTCTGAATCTTAACGTTACGAGTTTTAATCAACTTTTAACATGTGTGACCAAAGTAATAGGTGGGATGACGACCTGTGAAAGGCTGCAGGCAGAAGTTGGATGCGACAAACCGAGCACAGGACGCGATGGCGCTCTCTGGGGGAGGCCTATGTCTAGCTGTGGACTGAGATAGGCCGATGATGATTATGATGAACCAAAGTAAAAAATCCACACTATATTGTAATAGAAGAAAAGGGAAGTACATGAACATCTAGATGAATAAGCTGTCTTATGGTAATTTATTTATCTTTCGCACTCGTTTAACTGTGCGAAATACATTTCAAACAAAACTTTCTTAGTTAATTTCATAGGTTGAAGTGCTGATATCAGAAATTATATTATTGTTCTGGATTCTGGCGACAAAGCGATTGCAAGTGTTCTACATATAATTGTGCTATATAAGGAGTTACTTATAATTTATTCATCAATAATATTTAATTCCCATGAATCTTTCAAGCGAATTGATTTTGAAATACATTTTAATAAACGGAATTTTAATAATTTTAATAAGAAAACAAAGAACGTAAGTTGTTGCGTCGGTTTCGGTAGGTCTTACAATGAGCGTAAGTGGATTGTAAAGACGATTATACTTTTATAAGGGTTTATAAAATTACATAGTATTTCATTTTGGCTCGTATATATCCATCATATGAGATAGTAGTCAAATATTGATTTTATAAAATATTAATCACATTAAACCAGTATAATTCATCAGTGACCTACCCTCTAAATCTAGAATAGGGGGGTGATTTAAGTAAATCGTATTGCGCAGTCAGGATATACGGCCATGAAATTTGAACTGAATTGTACGCGTCTTGCAACAACGTTTGAACTTTTAGTGATATACGTAAAAATATCTAAGGACAAATCCTCGTTACCAAGACCATGTAATTCCCAAAAGGGCCGGAGCAAACGAAACAAGTTCCATTGAAGTTATGATAACAGCGTAAGACCATCAGAAAGTATGAAGCAAACATAACTTGCTACTTCCAGAAAAGTTAAAATGGCCGCGACAGCGCTTTGAAGTATAGTCGTCGAGGGAAATCTTTTATCGAGTTACGCTATTATCTTGATCCCAAGGGATTCCACGCAGGAATTAAGGGCAGAGTGTGTATGAGAATATTTTGATAGTACGGCAACTTTGGGATTTTTTCGAGGTTAAACTGAAAGAAATGTTCCGACTTGAATGGGCTCAGAAATACTTATGATACCTTTTCGTTAAGAACGCCCTGAATCGCAAAGGCTATACCTGGATTACTTTGGAAACTAAATACGTGATTTGTATAATATTTTCCAAATATAATCGGATTAGTCGAGGCCCTTCGCTCCGCGTCATTATCATTGAACATGAAAGATTTTTATTGTAGACCTTCATTTTCGTTATCGTGGATATCTAAATAATTCACATACAATACTATGTTCGTAATTAAAGTTTTAACATAATCATTACAAACCCTTCTATGATTTTGTTATTGGACAGGCCTATTCTATTATAAAACGCACGTATTAGCTTTAAACTCCAGATTCAGAAATTGAAAGTTAAAATCTAAACCATTAGTACTTTAGTACTTATTTGAGTTTCTTAGAGCATGAGTATAAAAGTGTACCAAGTAGACTGTAGAAATTCTTCCTAATGTTCCTGTCATTTAAAATGGGTAAGTCAATTAACTTGTAAGACAACTAAATGTTAGGCACACCTATGTACATGCTGATTTATTCGTACTGTCACATTTATAGTATATTATTATAAATAGAGGGCAGTGAAATAATACTTACAAAGAAAATAATAAAATATAAATGTGTTGTGAATTTGTTATGAACTATATTTAAATTTTCTGAAAAGGCGGACTTAATGGCTATGAGTATTTTCGACGCAGGTGGTTATAAAAGTTTGATAGGAAAATTTGCGTATCTGGTTATATAAAAAAAGTTATTATAATTAATTAAAATACATAAGAATCATCCATTCGCTATAAGTCCAGGAATATGTATAAGACCGTACATTTAAAAAGTTTGCTAATGATCATAAATATGAACAATATCCAAGTAAGTTTGTAACATTGCTATACTTTATAGTACATAATAGCCCAATTGTGGGACGTTTATGATGAATACTAATTTTACATGATCAAAATTGTGGTAGGCCACAGTAATTTTACAATTCACAAATCACAACGAACCCCATGAAATTAAGTAATTTGCTCAAAATAGCTTAAGAGCACAGCCACGGATACATGTCGTATAGTAAAATAAGACGTCATTTGACGGTTATATAAAATTTGTTAAGTCTACGCAACAGGGTTTAGAAAAATAAGGTAACCTTACACCTCCATAGGCATTTAACACATACAAATAAATTTTTATTTTTTACGAAACTAAGATCCTCAAGAGGAATTAAGTTATTTTAAACGAAAGCCTGCCTCGTTGGCCGAGAGCTTGCAAGCGCGAGTACTGATCGATAGGTCCTGGGTTCGATTCCCGGGTCAAGTAGGGTACTGTTAAATTTTTCTGGACATGTACTAAACTCCTCTGCCTACCTCGTCAAGGATTACGGGCGTATTACTTAGTACGGTTCTTCAAGTATGATACAAGATGTTATTGCATATGTTTAGCATAAAGGAGAAAATAAATGCTAAGCGCGTAAAGTTAGCGTACTTCGCTAGCAAGAAGTTAGTTAGTTCGCGTGCATTTGAATTGGATGGAAACTTTGTATCATTCAATTTTAGTAGAGTTTTGTGATGGTTTCGTCAAAGTTAGTAACGATATGAATTTATTCAACATGAATTCATTGAGAAATATTTCGCAATATAACTACGGCTTGAGTAGATATCTTAATAGTACAGAACAAAACTGCGCAAAAAAATCATCGGTCAGACACCGGTCAGACAACGGTCGGTTAGAGAATAAACACATAAATGTAATAAATTTGAAGTAGATTTTTATAGATCTCATCATCTTGTCGTCCTATAGACATTTCAAGATCACCGAGAGGGTTTTATTGCGGTAAAAGCGCTACATAACCCAGTGATTATCCCTACATACCGGGCATTTATTGAAGGTTTCCGCCTCGCAAATGAAAAAAAAGTAAGTAATCAGAGTGATTTATCATTTCATCAGCAAGACTGTAATTAATGACTATAATTTAAAAGCACTGAACAAGTTATGCGAGAGAATAATTTCGTAAGCTTGCTAAGCTTTCGACCTTAAATGAAGCGAATGAAAGCGCAGGTCACTTCAGTAATAAACCGCAAAACATAGCTTATTAGAAGTTAGTTACGACTTGTGTGCGTCGAGGTTGGAATAGTTAACAAACTCATATTTCATGAACGCTTACGTGACTATGTTACATAACGGGTCATAATTATACCACATTTAAAAATGAAGTTTTTATTGAATATGATAGATTAGAAATAAGTTTATATCGTGTAACCTACATGAATCAACACACACAAAAAGAAATACAAAACTAACATAATAACAAAAGATGCAGTTTTGTATGTGTATTATCAACTGTTGATTAATTGTGACTTAGATTGGACGAAAAAAGCACACTTAGCTTAGGCAGCCAATGATAGCCGATCGGAGCAGCGACAAGAAAGTATGCTAGATATAATTATCGCTGGACTATAACAAATTGGATAAATCTGACTACCTAGTTATCAGGTTCAGTCCAGCGATACCTGTGTAGACATCGTTGAACAATGTTTGAACAAAGTTACATTACAGCAACTTGATACGGTACAAACAGCTGTTATTTGGGTTACCTCTCGTATTTCGTGTGCAATACGCACAAATCGACTTAACACTTGCGAGGAATACGTATCCTGATGAGACGGCGCGCCGTCTGTCTCCGCTTACCAATTCGACGCGACAGTATCTCGCTATTA